>JAGJTL010000036.1:2344400-2355048 GCA_022063505.1 Calosoma granatense
TTGTATCAGTAAAACTTTAGGAATATTATATATAAAAAACATGTTTGTAATTTTTTCAAAATTCTCGTGGGCGTAAATGCTGAAATATGTTTCAAAGTATAACGTATACTGCCTTAACAAATAAATCTGCTAACCATAGTGATAAAAATATATAACAAATTAATATTTGAAGCATTCTTCTAAACTACATGTTATAAACACCAGTTTTTTTCTAAATGTTTTTGATAATTCACCTGATTTACTTCCTAGAATACCAATATGACCTAGACCTTTTTCGCTTAAAACGACCAGAATGATCATCTTGTATTTTCAAGGTCAAAATACATATTAGTTCTTTGTAGAAAGAAACATATATGTATATTTCAATAATACCAAATGAATTCCAGTTAAAATAAAGTAAGAAATAATTAGAGAAAAGTATTTTTAGAGTAAGGATGCTCGAGTTGATAGAATGTGAAGAATATTTGTATCATTTCCTTCATGTTGCAGCACTGTGGAATCACGGAGGACAATGGCCTCACTGAGATTCTCTTATTACGGGTCAGGTACAAGTTCTACCTGGGCCAGTAGTATCGCAGTAAGCAACTGTTCTCTTGTAAGATTTTGTCTTTGACGTCCATTTGTTTTGAACACTCAACAACCAAATATGTATTTCGTTATTGTCAATTATACATGTGTAAACACATCGAATTAAATGTACAGCGTTTATAGTATTGTATGAAAAAGTATATCTTTGTGTTAAAATTGAAAGTGTTTGGAACTGTCAGTTTGTTTTGGTTAAACACAACAAAGAATATAATGTTGAGAATATAGAACTGAAAGATTTGTAGATAATATTGTGATTTTAAAGCTAGCAGTTATTGTTCTGTGTGAATAAGTATTATAGATATATAGTGTAACAGATACTTGCCGTTTAATTTCTTGTAGTTGGTTAGTTAGAACATAGCTATGGGTACTCGAGTAGGCGGACTTGGTACCAGCGGTTTGCCGGCCGATAAAGCCCTAGCTGGGGTACCGCGACTCCTGGACGACCTCCAACGGTTGTCCGAAGACGTAGACTCGTCGGATATCGTCTTCATACTAGGACCCATGGAGGAAAGAGTGTTTGCGCACCGTGTCATCCTCATGGCAAGGTAAACCTAGAATTAAAATATTAACTCTATATTATCCGGTGCTTACATATCCAATAATCTAAATATAAACATGTACTGTCAGATTGTGGACTTCAAATTAATTATTATTTCAATTTTATATTTGCATAACATTTTTGTGTAATCATTAAAATATCGAGCCGTATTTCTTCATACTACCAGATGCAAGAGCTTTCAAACTGTTAAACGCGGCGAGATCTGTCGTATTCCCGGTTGCTCTGTTTCGCCAGCTGCGCCCGGCACCCCGACGCCGGTTCGTTTACCACAAGCGCCACCAGATACTTTCAGACAGTTCATACTATACGTCTATACTGGCAAGGTATAATGTCAATATTATAATAATTCCTTGTCAATAAACAAAAAATCAATATTGTTTTTTGTTATTTTCAATAGATTCTATTACAAGACAGTGGCGTATTTGAAATGCTCGCTTTGGCACAAGATTTAGGCGTAGAAGAATTACGTGCTGCATGCGAAGATCACGTGACTTCTACATTATCTGTTGCATCTGCGTGTACATTCTTGGCGGCTGCTATGGATATACAAAATAGATCTGCTGGTAAGTAACAATCATTTATTTATTTTTAAAATCTGCTATTATTAAGTGCAAGCGGACTGAAACTTTGATATTATATCGATGTTTAAGAACTTACCATCGAATTTATAATCCTGTGTTGCACAATAATTATTAATTCATCACTTTTATCTCCACTATTACTAAAACAATAAATAAAGAGATTCGCCAGAATTTCTGACAGTTAAGCACAGCCTACTATGCAGTATATGAAAAATAGTTCAATGTAAAACGGGCTTTAGAAACTTATATTATACATTGTGCTTTTATCAATTAAAATCAATATAGTGCATAATAATTAAGATTAACAGATGAAAATTAAAGTACAATATTGCTTTGCCGAATTTTATTATCAGAAAAGTAGAGAATTGAAGAACAATAATTATTCTTGTTGAGTGTAAACCAGATCTTAGCGCGGTAATCTTTTTACGCGTGCGCACAACAGCCATTTTGTAATACACGCCGGTTGTCTTTCGACGTTTGTAAACGAAGGTTGTATTTGTGTAAATTTTAATTGAAAACACCGAAAGAAAAACATCAAAATGTCGTTCAAAGGACCAGCAAAAGTTCAAAAGGTGATGGTACAACCCATCAACTTAATTTTCCGTTTTTTGCAAAACCGATCAAGAGTACAAGTGTGGTTATACGAAAACGTTACATTACGAATTGAAGGGCATATCGTAGGATTTGATGAATACATGAATTTGGTACTCGATGATGCCGAAGAATATTACACAAAGACTAAGGCGCGGAAACAATTGGGCAGAATAATGTTGAAAGGCGACAACATTACCTTAATTCAAAATGTCAATCCACAAGCATCGTAGTGCAGTGTTTTATTGTATAAACTTAAAATTTACAGTTAAAATGGACGATTAAGTATCATTTATACATTAACTTAGTTCGTATGGTGTTTTTGTATACAAAAAGCAATTGTATTACGAATTATCGTGCATACAAATTGTTAAAATATGTATAGGTTAATTTACTATAAATACATTACAGATTATGAATAAATTCGTATATAAAAATAGTTCTGTGTTATTATTTCAATAGTAACTTAAAACAAAGTTTTAGTCCTATTGTAAGTTTTATTACCAGAATTATTGTATTTTTGTATCTTTTAAACAGGTGGAAAAGCCGCGGCAAGTTTTGTAGAACGATGTGTAAGTTTTATTGGGGAAAATGCAATTGAATGTGTCAAAACGAATTCATTTCTGTCGTTGTCTAAAGATGCAGTTATCAAATTAATTTCATCAGATTATGTAAGTATAATTTTAAATTATCAAACTATAAGATGTTTTACATGATTATGTTTGTTAGTTGTGTCTGGAAGAAGAGGATGTGTGGCGCGCTGTATTAAATTGGTCCAAATACCAGGCGGGTGTTACTCAGCCTACGGCCCATTGGGCTGAGGAAGAACGTGCCAGAGTATGCCAACATCTAGCCACAGTCATCAACCATGTGCGCCTTCTTTTAATCGGTAACAAAACTAATATTTTGTACTGGACAACTAAATATTCTTTACTTTAAATAATCTTGAGGTTTCATAACTTAGTAAAAACTTGCTGTTGTTCAGAAATAAGGTATACTGAATATATAAGTTTGTACATGTAGATAGTCAAGTATTCGCTGAAGAAGTTGAGCCTACAGGCGCAGTTCCAATGGAATTGTCTTTAGAAAGATACCGCCATGCGGCACTACCGAGCAAGTACCCTGAAGGTTCTGAAGACCAACGCTTGCGGCCTAGAGTATCGCCGCATTTGTTCCCTGGATCTCTGATCTTGGGACAAGATAAGAGTCATTATCAACGTGTGTTAAACGCTTGGTACGGCCAGCAGAAACAAACATGGCGACTGGTGTACCGTGCCAGCAGTCACGGATACTCTGCTACAGCGTTCCATAGACATTGTGACGGTGTGTCTCCTACATTTGTCATAGTACTGGTAAGATATACATAGTATTAACATGCACTTAAGAAGTGAATATTATTAGCCAGGATTCTTGTAGGGTGTTCGAGGAGAAATTTGCGGAGGATTCAGCGATGCCGCTTGGGGTCGACCACCGGGAAAAAGTCATTATGTAGCTTCGGAGCGTGCATTTCTATTCACATTGTATAATCACCAGGATCTACCACCGACGCAGTTTCATATTATGAAGAAACCATTCGCTATTTGTTATCACCCCGAGTATGTAGTTTTATTTATATGATAGAATTTCATAACTAGTAGATATCTTAATAATTTGAATTGTTTATTTTTCTAGTTCGGGTCCAATATTTGGTGCAGGAGCGGATCTTTTAATCTCAAGCAACTGTAACACGAATATGGACAGTTACTCGAACTTGCCACATTCATATGATGGAGATGGTGCATCGCCCGCTATACTGATGGGTGATTATAACTTTTCCGTGGCCGATTACGAGGTATTCACTCCAATAAATGCTAGTAAACAATCCAAGAATGACCGCTACCAGTAAGCTTAAACAATTACTCTCATTTTATATAAATGCATTGATAATAAACTACATACATATATTAATAATAAGATTGATTAGCGATAATGTACGTTAAAGAATTGGGGTGTATATCAACTGTTCCTACTGTCTTAGATAATAAAATATTTACACATTTTTTGCTTGCAATAAAATATATTTTTTCATAAGTTTTGTTTTATTTTAGTATAAATTAACAAATGTTATCCTAACATGTGCACACTACAGATATTTAAATTTATACTGCAGTTAAAATAAAAACAAAATCTGCACATTAAACTTAAGTATCTGTAGTGAATGAACACTAGTGAACAATAATTGGTTCAGAATTAAATGCACTAACCGCAAGATCCATCAAGCCAACCATCGCGCCACCTTTCATTTACTTTCGAACAATCAAATTCAGGTTTTCCTAACTTAATATTAACTTTATTGTGCATTGTACACAGCCATTGACTTAACGATTCCTGAGAATCTGTTTTTGGTGGAGATGTTTTCAATCTAGAATAACAAATTTCGCGTTAAACACTCAATTAGAATTAATACGAGTATCAGAGTTGTTATTTTTGGAGTTAATTTACAACTTACTCTTCTCTAAAATCCGCTGCGCATATATCACACGGATAAAACTTTGAAAACAAGTGTATAAATTGCGTCATATCATTTTGTTTTTGTACATCAGGTTTTTTTGGATATCGTGCAGCCATTGTATGTAAAAATCCCCATGTACTTCTGCCTAATTGGTCTTTGTCTAGTGGACAATCTTCACGAATAATTTCTATATCTTTGCTCTCATTCTAGAAGGAAATGAAATGTTCTAACTTCGTTCTAAATTTAGGTTATATATTATTTTCTACCTGTTTGGATATTTCTTTAGCTGCATTGTATTTTTTCTTACTCTGTTTCATATATTCACTAAAACTTGAGCAACTTCTGCACGGCGCATCTTCAGGATTGTGAAGAGAAGGCATTTTATATACTCCACTTGTGTTAGATGATGAAACTTTAATGTCATTTTAGATTTAGGTTATGTGAATCATATGTGTCAAAGTTGGTGCTTCGTTCAGATGGCCTGTTGAAATAAAAGAGGGTGTTGTGTTTGTTAAAATTCAACATGAATATTCTTCCGAAAAAAAGGTAATTTCATAAGTTTTGGTAATAAGTTATTCATTAATTTTTGTTGATTCCTCAGGTGGCATGTTCGGACAAAAGATAATATTGCAAGAGTTCGACGCGACGAAGCCAAGGCAGCCGAAGAAGAGAAAGCAAAACAAGAAAGAATAAAATTAGCGGTAATTTGTTATAAATACCTCACTATTTTTATATCTAGTTTTACCACTATCAATATAAACAGATTGTATGGGTTTGATTTGTTTATTTTAATCGCAATTAAATTTTATTTTCAACTGAGACTAAATATATTATTTTTTAAAGGAATCTGAAGCAAGATTAAATTTGTTAAAACAACGTGCAAGAGAAAAATATGGTGTTAATAAAGCGGAGGAAGAAGAATTAATTGAATTAGACAAAGAAGTCGTCTCAATAACAGAAGAAAGTGGACATATTAACTTTTTCTCGAAGATCGAAGATGGTAACAAAGATTATCGGAAAACTAATGCTGACCATGAGAAAGAAAAGAAAGAGGAACAGGAAAAATATGAGAAACAAATAGGATATTTGACTTATTTAGGTCAGGATACAAATGAAGCATTAGGGAAGAAAAGTTGGTACAATGAATTACCCTCAAAAACAGATGGCAAAGGGGAAGTGAATATGAAAACAAAAGTATTAAATGATCCGTTAAATGTAATGAAAAAATATTTGGATATTAAAAAACAACCAGAAAAACCTGTAATACCAACTAAAGAATTCGTTAAAACAGTAAGTGGTGATGTACATGTTGCGAATTTATCAAATAGAGATATTGATAAATTGCACCAAAGCGATGAATCACGAAAACGTAAACGCAGTCCAGAACCAGCAGAAAATAATAGTAAAAGACATAAAAAAGAAAAACGAAAACAAAAGAAGAAGAAACACAAACATGATAAACGTAAATCGAAAAGAAAAAGAGTCAGCTCGCCAGAAGAATCGAGTGAAGAAGTTGATGAATGTCAGGAAAAAGAAGAACAAAAAAGAAAATTGGAAATACTTCGACAAGAACGGATAAAGAGAGAACGCGCAGAAAGAGCAAAAGCTGAGGAATTATTAAATAAACTTAGCGGAAAACCTGTAGAACCAAAGAAAGTAGAAAATTCTTATCCGGTTAAACAGAAATATAATTCTCAATTTAACCCTGAACTTGCAAAACAAAATTATGATCCAAATTAAATAGAACACAAAAACAAAAAAATGTTACTGTGGCTGGCATTTAATTTTATTTCATTATAAATAAATAATGCTATGCGTATTGACTTGTATGTATACATTAAATACAAAACATTATTGTATTCAGTAATGAAAAACGAATATCATATGTAATATAGTAATGTTTTAAGTTAATATAGTAGACGTAGACGATGCCGCAAATAAGTAGCACCTTAGTTGTCTGGAATATTTATTTTATATTAACTTATTTTTGATTGTAAATATAGTTATATATAATACCACATATTACAATATTATCAAAAATTATATAACATATGAAAATTGATAATATATTTCTAATAAAATTATTGTCTATATACAAAAAACGTTATATGTATGTATTGTTATTATATATCATTTTGCACTAGTTACTGATTACCTAGTAATTCATTTTCCAAAGTTTAAAATAGATCCAATAATAAATCTGGCAGTATGCCGTGTTTGTATATCGCCGATATTTATATTTAATAACGTACGTGTTTTAATTTTTATATAACAGGTATAAGCCTGCGTAATATTTTAAAGACAAATTAGTGAATATCCGTGACTATCATCTTTAACTGAAACTATTACTCAAGTACATATTATTAGAGTGTTTGCAAGAATATAAAATTGTTCATCTAACCACATACAAAAATTAAAGTAACCAGTTAATAGTTTAAAATACTACAGTTTGAAGCATATTTATATCTATATACATAGTAATGAATTTAGTGTATATAATTTTATTATTGATTCGATTCTTAAATGTAATAAAATTTAAATTATGCCGCTTTTTTTTACCTCATTACTTTTATTGTACACGAGATGGCGTAGTATTCCTTATTCGTACTTTGACAAGATCATTTCATGGAGCCGCAAACTGCCTCCATTTTGTTTATTTTCTTGTTAAAAGTACTCCGTTGCCACGAAAGATAAAACACAATAAAATTCGACATTGTATTAAAATTTGAAAATTTTATTAGACGAAGCTTAACCGAAACATATATATGGTTCTTGTAAGTACCCCTCGTTCAGAGGGTTTAAAAATCTGCAGACATTGGGCGCATCGCGAGTAAGCATTTTGTCAAATTGACTACCGCGTCCGGCACGAAAAATAATACTCATAATTCAGTTACTGTGGTTAATACACTTGAAGTTAACGAAAAGAATTCAAATTTGAATTCGAAAAAGAACAAAGGACCGGTTTGTAAAGAAAAGTTGGGGGCTCCGGTGACGCCGCCCCACTGCGGAGACAATATGAACCACGTGACTGGTCAAGACAGGAGAAACGATCTTAATCCACAAAACAATGTCAATGAAGTAGAAGAAATGGACACACAAGACGGTACGTACATCATGAAATATTTACAATGCGAGAATCAAGACACTACGTTAATTGCAATGGATTCCATGTGCCGATAATTTAATTTATAAAAACATTCCACAGTCATATTTGTCCTTTAATGGATTCAATGTGGATGACGTGCTAATTAAAAAAAATACAGTTAAAAATAAGAATTAGTGTAATGCTGACAAGCCGGTTAACGTTTTCTACGTAATGTGACCATTATGAAAACAGTATTTGGTTGTTGCTAGGGGTAAAGTAAATAAACCATTGTAACGGAACAAATGCTGTTGTAATAATTATGTATGCATATTGAATTATCAGTATGAGTTAACAACTTTATAACTGATATTGGTGTTTGTTATGGTAAGTATAACATTAAGTTCAATTGTCGTATAGTTGATACTGTTGAATCCTTGACCGACGGTGGAGGCGACGTAATGGACAGGTCTCAGAATGGTGACATTATGATTGGTCCACAACCGCAAGATAGTGCAACAACAATAATTCAAGATGCTGAGATGGCTGAAGACGAGGCCAGATCAGAAGCTACATTTAGGTTCACCGTTCCAGGTTTTAGCAAGCTGAAAGTTGGGGTGAGTAATATTTCACTATTCAAATATATTTTACTCTGACATGCTATCTGAACTATAATACACGTAAGTATGTGTAAACATACCTGTGATGTTAGCTTAATTTGACAAGTAGGTTATATAAAACTGTATTGAAAATATGTATATGTTAGCAAACAATATTGTACATAATCAGTAAAATATAATAAGATATTGTACAGCAGACATTATGCAATTAGAAATTATATAGTATATCTGGTGATACTGATGATGAAACATGTTCATTGTCTTTTGTAATGTAGAAATACACATATGTCTCAGTAGTATATTATTAAGTACTCTGTGATTTCTACAGGATTCTGTATTATCACCACCTTGCTACGTTAGAAATTTACCATGGAAGATAATGATAATGCCACGAACAAGTCAAACTCAGGAGCGACAAACGCAGAGGTCATTAGGTTTCTTCCTTCAGTGTAATGGCGAAAGTGAATCGTCGTCTTGGTCGTGTTACGCTGTGGCAGAACTTCGCCTATATTCTCACAAACCAGACGTTGAACAATTCTGTCGCAAGATTCAGCATCTGTTTTATAGCAAAGAGAACGACTGGGGATTCTCACATTTCATGGGATGGAATGACGTGCTCGAACCAGAGAAAGGTTACGTTAAAGATGATTCAATCACGTTAGAAGTACACGTCGTAGCCGACGCGCCACACGGAGTATCGTGGGACAGTAAGAAGCACACGGGCTACGTCGGTCTGAAGAATCAGGGTGCCACGTGTTATATGAATTCATTGTTACAAACTTTGTATTTTACGAATCAACTGCGCAAAGCAGTATACAAGATGCCTACCGAATCGGATGATAGTAGTAAATCAGTCGCATTGGCCCTTCAGCGAGTGTTCCATGAACTGCAATTCTCTGACAAACCAGTAGGAACTAAGAAACTAACGAAATCATTCGGATGGGAAACACTAGACTCTTTTATGCAACATGACGTACAAGAATTCCTCCGAGTAAGTGTTTATATCATAGTATTTTCATGTTCATCTTAAATAAACGATTTTTCATTGTACTGTTTAGCAGTGACGTAATTCATATCAAAAATTATTAATTACATTCTCTAGGCTTATACCCACTTTGAATACCATATACATAGCGTATAACAGAAACTGTCTGTAGTATTTAACACTTCAAACAAAATAAAAACTCGTCAGTTGTAAATAAATCATTTATTTGCAGGTTCTTTTGGATAAACTGGAAAGTAAAATGAAAGGTACATGTGTAGAAGGTACTGTTCCTAAATTATTCGAAGGTAAAATGATGTCATATATTCGATGTAAGAACGTAAATTATGCAAGCACACGTATGGAAACATTCTATGATATTCAGTTAAACATTAAAGGCAAAAAGAATAGTAAGTGTCTGTTGACTACCCAAGTCAGATAACTATCTACGCATTTACTGTCCGTAGATATCTGTAAACAGTTATATTACATAGTGTTGCATAACGAAATTAATGTGTTAGTTTTGTTTTAGAGAATAAGACTAGATTAAATATTGTACAACACTAGCTCCGAGTTAATAGGACAAATAATTGCGCATATACGTGTCTGACTTGAATGAATGTGTTCTTTCGTTAGTATAGAATGTGTATCTGATTTGTACAAATCTATTTCAGTTTACGAATCCTTCAAAGATTACATAGAACGTGAAACATTAGACGGAGATAACAAATACGATGCCGGACAACACGGTCTCCAGGAAGCGGAGAAAGGAGTAGTGTTCGCTACATTTCCGCCAGTGTTACATTTACATCTAATGCGCTTTCAATACGATCCAATCACTGATTGTTCTGTCAAATTTAACGACAGATTTGAATTTTACGATCGTATTTCATTAGACGAATATTTGCAAGAGAAAGAATCCACGCCCGCTAACTATACGCTGCATGCAGTTCTCGTACATTCGGGCGACAATCACGGCGGTCACTATGTGGTATTCATAAATCCCCGTGGTGACGGGAAATGGTGTAAGTTCGATGACGACGTCGTGTCCAGATGTTCCAAAACAGAGGCTATCGAACATAACTACGGTGGCCACGAGGAAGACATGAATCTGACCGTCAAACATTGTACAAACGCGTACATGTTAGTGTACA
>JAGJTL010000036.1:2355164-2392621 GCA_022063505.1 Calosoma granatense
TTGGAGGACGCGTTCGACGGACACCAAGGCAATGATCTGTACGAACCGGAACGGGCACCCTACCGTGTATTTCGAGTACGGAAACTTGCAACCATTTCCGATCTGCTGGAGATGTTAGCGGACAGTTTCAAATACCCACAGGACCAAGTCCGACCTTGGCCATTCAGCCAACGTTCGAATCAGACATGTCGGCCAACCTTGCTGGACTTGGAATCCGATCTGCACAAGAACGTAATGGACGCATCGGAAAATCAAAGTCCATGGACTATATTCCTGGAATTACTCCCGCCAGACTCTGGTCTGACGGCCTTGCCACACTTTGACAAGGATTCGGATGTATTATTGTTTTTCAAATTGTACGATCCCAAACTAAAAAGGATCCACTACTGTGGACATCACTATCTACCCGTCTCAAGTAAATTGCAAGACCTTATTCCTATTCTGAATGAACGTGCTGGCTTCCCGCCAGACACAGAACTAGTTTTGTATGAAGAGATTAGGCCAAATATGATAGAAAAAATTGTTAATCACAACGAACCATTAGAGAAAGTAAGTAAATACGTACATTCCATAATGGTGGAACTTACACATCTAACGGGATAATTATGACTTGTTACAGGTGCTCGAAGAATTAATGGACGGAGATATAATTGTGTTTGAGAAAGAAGAGAGGGATGAGTTATCCGACCTGCCTACTTGTATTGATTATTTCAAGGACTTGTTCTATCGGGTCGAAGTTATGTTTGTAGACAAAACAATTCCCAATGATCCGGGCTTCACCATGGAACTTTCACAACGGATGACGTATGATCAGTTAGCACGGGCGGTTGCACAGCGTGTCGGCACCGATCCATATTTGTTACAGTTCTTCAAATGTCAAAAGTAAGTACATATTTCCTGACATGTAATGCACAACATCCTAACAACTCTTGAAAGATACAATAATAAACATGTATATTTAAAAGTTTTGTTTAAAATAATACGCATAGTTGCAAGACCAGTAGTGAAAGTTTACTAGGCTCAAGTATAAATTTTTCGGCTTGTTTACAATATTTCAAAATACGGATAAAATTTAAAAATTACTGAGAACAAAATTCTGAACAACAAATGTCATCTTATCGTAGAACTGTTAAATATATTATTTTTGAACAATATATCACAAATGCCTTGAAACAAAAGACTGTTCGTTTATGAACAACAAAAAACCATTTGTTTATAGAAAACAAAATGTAATTGTTACTAATTGTTTCCTGTCGTTAACGAAGGTGTTATAATTGGTAGTTAGATAAAATATTTGTGCCCAAGTTTGAATTTAGCCAGTTAATAGTACACATGTGTTTGTACTGTTTAGTTATACTTGTCTTGTTTGCCATAGTTACAAAGACAGTCCTGGACATCCATTGAGGTGTACATTTGAAGGAACTCTAAAGGATTTATTAATACATTGTAAACCAAAAATGCCCAAGAAGATATTCTACCAACAGCTCAGTATCAGAATAAATGAATTAGAAAATAAAAAACAATTCAAATGTGTATGGGTCGGTCCAAAAATGAAAGAAGAAAAGGAACTAATATTGTATCCAAACAAATGTGGCACGGTAGCTGATTTACTCGAAGAAGCCAAGAAACAAGTGGAATTCGCTGAGGACGGTTCTGGAAAATTGAGAATCCTAGAAGTAAGCTGCAACAAGATTGTACCGGGCCCGAAGGAAGATGTACTGTTAGAAACATTGAATCTAACCAGTACAAAGACATACCGAATAGAGGAGGTGCCCCGGGATGAATCGAATTTACAGGAGGATGAAATGCTCGTCCCCTGTGCACATTTCCATAAAGAAGTGTTCTCCACATTCGGAATTCCGTTCTATGTCAAAATTAAACACGGCGAGCCATTCGCCAGGGTGAAAGAACGTATTCAGAAGAAAATTTGTATTCCAGAAAAGGAATGGGAGAAATACAAATTCGCCATTGTATCTATTGGTCGGCCTCAGTATATAACGGAAGATGAATATATTGTCAACCTTCAAGACTTCCGGCCACATCCAGCGCAAAGTAAGTTTGATTTTATTTAAATCACTACACCAGCAGTATTATTCATTTGTATAGGTATTTGTGTAGTTCATTTATAAATTGCGATATTTTAACGTTTTCGTTATTCGACGAATCATTGTCTTATTAAGTTCATCTATTAGAAAATTACAAACTTATGAATAAGGAGCGCGGCAATTATCAAAACATAAGTTACTTTCCATATATTAAAATTATATAATCAAATGTAGAGTCTCATGATTATTATTTTTTCTTAAATGTTGCGGATACATTGAACATGTTCGGTATTGTATGTAAATAATTGCATTGTTCTTCTGCACAATAGTGAAATCCTCATATCTTTTCATGCTTGACTACTTTCCCTGTGTTTCTATCTGGCAGAAAAAAAAACAAATTTATCATTGTGTTTATACTAAATGCGAACCTGAAAAACTAATTTTGAATTTATTTTTACTATAGCAATCTTAACTACGTTGAAATGAAAGACCAAAAATTCTTATATTTAATTACTCCAATTACAGATACTACTTGATGCTTATTAAAACCATAATTTTAAAAGTACGAATTACGACCTTCTTAATTTAAAGCATAACAGTGAACACTGTTATCAGAAAGGTCGTGGTACTAATGAATGTTAAACATGTCCCTGCAGTATATCAGTAACTGTGGAAAAATAATTCGATATTCGTTAACGATATTATATTGCATAAGATGAGAATGAACAACTAGTTTAATGAAACAAAAATATCCCACTCCGATATGAATTCTTTTAACTGAACATTTACATGTTATTTTATTACGAATATTGTTTCATTTAGGTCACGAGATTATATTTAGACGTTATTTTATTATTCTGTATCAAATTATTCATAAGTACAACGGTAACATGTAACTACATGTTAAATGAATTGTAATAATTAATTCATTAGCTTCCCGTTTGAAGACATGCACACGGAGTAACATGTTGATTTATTATGATAAAGTCATGTTACAACCAGCAGATATTTAGTGCACATGTCATTGGATTATAATTTATTCATATGTACAGTTAGAACATAACCTACACAACTTGTCCGGGAATTGTGATATTGATTATATTACGCTTAGTGACTTGGAAGCTGAATCGTTACTAAATAATAATGCCTAGAATAATACATATCTTCAGTAAATGAGTATATAGTCTAATATATATATAAATGTTTGACAGGTGGTAACCCGCGACCATGGCTTGGTTTGGATCATGTAAACAAAACACCAAAGCGTTCCCGTTTTAATTATCTGGAGAAAGCGATTAAAATCTACAATTGAGACTGAGACGACGTGCATCACTGTCAGCTGCTGTTTATTTCTTGTGTGTGGGTGGGATCAGAGACCCGTTCTCTGTTCAGTTATAGGGCTGGGCTGTGCTGTGCTGGAACGCGGGCAGTGGATGATCCTCCCGATTCTTATAAATCAAAGACGGCATCACCATCATATGAATAATAATAACTTAACTAAAACTAAAACTAAAATACCACAATAACCTGTACCTACTGTCTCTACTAATCCTACCCTTACCTTACCATGCCTGTCTACTATCCTAACACCAGCACCCCCACACCGCCCCCCACCCCACCCGTATAAACTCCAAACTATTTGTATATATGAAATACTATATCGTGAGTGTGTTGATTATTACTACTACTACTACTACTACTACTACTATGCATTACTATTATAAAACGACAAACATCTATAGAGCCCTCGTAAAGCAGTCGAAATAATGCACTACTACTAACACTACTACTAATAGCTACTTTCTACCAACCTACACACCCCCATCCTTTATCCACCATGTTTCTTTGATCCATTATTATTATTATTATGATTGAATCCATCTCCTCTCCCCGCTCACCATATTCTAGTATTGTAATCTTTTTCTATGCCCCCCGCCCACCCTCTCATATGTTGTCGATCCACACACACACACACCACACAGTTTCATTTTATTACTTGTTGATTAATTAATTGATGAATTGTGATTTATATACTATTATCATTTTGCCTTTGTCTAAAAAATCCTTATTATTGATAATAATGTTGCTTCTTAACCACTACTTAGGAACGTTGGGTTTGTGAGAGTGTGTTTGTTTGAGCGTGATCGAGTGCGTTTGTTTCCGAATACATACATATATTATGTTCAGTCATCATGTTGACCATGTATTTTCCCTGCGAGATGGTTCAACACCGAGCCTAGCACTGGAGACTGTGCCCAACATAGCTGCACGGTAACTGAGTGTGTAAATGCATTATAGCTCTTCTTAACATTGTGATCATCGCTGTTCAAGAAAGTAAAAGTAAAAAAAATATACAACAAAATAATTATATGACGAAAGCTATGGTACAAAGGTGTTCGTACTTTACCCCTTACGTAAACTATGTACACTTTTCAATGGCTGTATCAAACATATTTATTTATGATAATGTGAGTGGATTAACTGTGAGATATTACAAAATATAATCATTGAGCTAAGTTATTGCATTTGGCAAGCCATCACTGTACATGAAAGTTAAATAAATTTCTTGACAGCTGATATACTTGTATTACTTTTTTACCCAATTAATCAATGCAGGTCACTATGGTCATCATGTATTTATCAATTAAAAATAAAATTACATTTGATATAAGCTTCATATATCTTATATTTATTACGTAAGAATTGAATCGTCACCGCTCCTAGTAACTTATTTAAATTCGAGTTTTGCATCCAGTTGTTCTCTTGTGATCCACCTCAATGTTAGTTAAACAATTTGGCGCGTGTTTTCACCTGTTGAGCCGCGTGGTAAGTGCTGTACATTTCTCTATAGAATAATGTTAATCATTGCTTGGAAAATTTATAGTTATGACATAAATTATTAGCACATTGCATCAATAAATTATTAAGAAATATATTGTGATGTACTTCACAAGAATAGCGACAAATAACACATGCTTATGTAAATTGAGGTTATCTGCTGACCTCTCACATTTTGTGCGTAAGAATAAAAAATGTTTACACAGTTATATTTCTTTTGAATTAGTTCGATGTCAATCACTTGAATTTTCTTGTTCAGCAGATTAACATCGTTTGAAGGTAATTCTTGAAAATATTTCCCAGTATTATATTCGCGCATAATTTTATTCTTATCGTTCATTCTCCTGTTAATTTGATATTTTATTTGAGAATTATTTAAATTAATTTTTTTAAATGCATTATATAAGTTTTCATGTTGACCGGTAGTGAATTTGTTTAGTATTAATTTGACCTAAGCGTCGGTCGCTATGTTCTCTCAATTTGCGTTACATTTAAAACAGAGTTCAACAGCATTACAATTTCTTAATCGGCAATTATGTGTTATTAAGGTATTGCGTCAGTTTGTACAACAATCTACAGCCATGAGTACTAAAACTTTACATGCGAATCTCTGGGATTCCGATCCGGAATTATTTGATTTAATCAAGAAAGAGAAAAAACGCCAGCAAAAGAGTCTTGAATTGATAGCATCTGAAAATTTTACATCACTCCCAGTATTACAATCTCTTAGTTCATGTTTGCACAATAAGTATTCTGAAGGACTTCCTGGACAGAGGTAAATACGCGCATTTCTAATATTGATCACCAATAATTATTATAAAGTAAACAATACGTAATTCTGCAGATATTACGGCGGAAATGAATACATTGATGAAATTGAAATCTTGTGTCAAAAACGTGCTCTAGCCGCATACAATTTAGATCCAGAGAAATGGGGTGTTAATGTACAGCCGTATTCCGGATCTCCAGCCAATTTTGCTGTTTACACAGGTATATATCACGAAAATGATAAAGAACACTATGTTTCATTGTGTTTTATGATTATAGCAATTGCCGATCCCCATGGTCGCATAATGGGATTAGATCTACCTGACGGAGGTCATTTAACTCATGGATTTATGACAGCTACAAAGAAGATTTCGGCAACGTCGATCTTCTTCGAATCTATGCCATACAAGGTAAATATTAAATATATCTCTTTTATAATGTTAGTTTCTCAATTATGTTTATATAACCTCCATTATTCTATTTGTAAGCAACTGCGGTTTCCTTCGTAGTCATTAATTTAAAATGTTAAGTATATAATTAATATTAATTTACTTCTACGCAATTAAACCTCAGTATGTAATAATATCCACTATTTATAATCCTTTAAGAAATCAGTGACGCTATGTGAATTATTTAATACTACACTAAAAACAAAAAGTTTTAAATGATAAGAAAATATATTACGAAATAGTATTGATTTCATCAGAGCGCACGCAAATTAAAAACAGTTGATTTTAATACTACGCCAATAAACTACAAGATTGTTTTTTTGACATATCATACGTTTTGCAATGATAATGACCTTGATTCACATAACAACTGATAAGCTTTTTTTTAATATTTGCATATCGGCCAATTTTTATTTTCAAACATTGCATAAATAAAATATTTTGCTGATAAACATTTTGTAACGTATTGCAGTTGAAGTTAAATAACTTTCGTTTAATTTTTTTCTTCAATTATCATTCTTATCTCGTGGATAGCTAATTTATATTTTATTATTCTTCCATTATTGGAATGCCAATATTATATATCATTTTGTATAAAATAAATTTAGATGATTGGATAAAATGTAACACGCATTAATGCAACATAACTATAGTACCTAAACATATGTTGAGTACATGTTATATTAGATAAATGTTGTACAAATTCAAATGTATTTCGTAGGTAGATCCAACAACTGGTTATATTGACTATGATGCGCTTGCCAAGTCTGCCAAACTATTCAAACCTCGTGTCATTGTGGCCGGTGTAAGTTGTTACTCGAGAGCACTGGATTATAAGCGGTTCAGAGAAATCGCGGATGATGTTGGAGCTTATTTGTTCTCCGATATGGCACATATTTCCGGTTTAGTTGCAGCTGGTAAGTGTGTTTAAATAGAATATTAACATTTCCAGTTGATAATACTGTTCTCTTTCTATTGTGTAGGCATTACGCCCAGTCCCTTCGAATACAGTGACATTGTCAGTTCTACCACACATAAAACTCTGCGTGGACCTCGCGCAGGCGTGATATTCTTCCGTAAAGGTGTTAGATCTGTCAACGCTAAAGGAGAGAAGATTATGTATGATTTGGAATCTCGTATCAACCAGGCAGTGTTCCCCGGCCTGCAGGGCGGACCGCACAACAATGCTATTGCTGGCATAGCAACAGCTATGTTGCAAGCCAAGCAACCCGAGTTTGTAGAATACCAGAAACAGATCGTGAAAAACGCACGTCGTCTAGCAGCTGGGCTCATTGAACGTGGCTACAAAATCTCAACAGGTGGCACTGATGTTCATATGTTGTTAGTAGATTTGCGTGACACTGGAGTATCGGGTGCGAAAGCGGAATTTATCTTGGAAGAGATTTCTATTGCATGCAACAAGAACACCGTGCCCGGTGACAAGAGTGCGCTGAATCCATCTGGTTTCAGACTTGGTAAGTTCATTACATACATCACGTACAATTTAATAATTATTTACTTAGAATTTAAATGCATGCATGCATGTATATTTGACATATGTAATTGTATGGTATTGTTCGGTAGGTACCCCTGCTATTACTACACGTGGACTAGTGGAAACAGACATTGACCGCGTTACAGATTTCATAGACCGTGCTATCAAACTAGCAAAGGAGGTGAGCACTATCTCCGGTCCTAAACTAGTAGACTTTAAACGAATCCTGAAAGAAGATCCAGCCATCCACACTAAAGTGGTTGCACTGAGAGACGAAGTTGAACAGTTCTGTGAAAAATTCCCCTTACCAGGATATCCTGAATATTAGGAATTCATTCAATGTAACGTTATTTGTGATAATGTTGGCTTTTTCATTTCTTATCGGAATTTATTAACATTAAATAATTGAATCATTCATTTATACAAATTTCATACTTTTATATATTATTGTCGCTATATTGGTTATTAATAAATTTATTAATGAAATGTGTGTGTGTGTGTGATATGAATTATATTTAAGTAAATAATTCCCTTATGTTTCCATTAATAGGTAGTCTGTTTTGAACACATGTTCAGGAAAATACAGTTTAGCTGTATGATTTAGGTTTTGATTTTATACTACAATACTGTGAAATTTTTTTTAAATCATTTATTTATATCAAAATAAAACAGTTGACATTATTATTTAATATTTCTTTCAAATACAATGAAAATATTTACTCAAAAACACCTGATTATTTTAAATAAATACATGATGTTATCTGATGAAAGTATATGTAATTATATAGTTTGTCACAAAATATTGTAATAATGCTAAGAAAATAGTTTTGATTGTTATGGGGATGTTTTGTTTAGTTATAGAATGGATTATAAGTAACCCAGTGGGCCCTGGTCTGCTGTTGTTCTGAGTGGTGTGTTGTAAACAGTGATTTGTACACATCTGTCACTTTCGGATCTTTAGCTACACTGTAGTCTGTTTTTATTTTCTTTATTTCAGGATCGACTAATGCATTTTTCTCTGCATTATTTGATCGTTTCAAGGAATTACTCTTAAAACCACTACATGAAGGTGTGACAATGTTGGTACTTGATTTTGGTTCTTGTATTTCTTGAATTTCGCTAGGTTTTGATATCTCCATTAAACCAACTTTCTTCAATTTTTTCTGAGCTTTTTGTAACGCTTGTCTTTCTTTCATATTTTCCTGCATGATTTTTACATCAGCTTCATTTCCGTTCAATACAATAACATCTTTCGATGTGAAGGGTTGTTGGCACTGAAAATATTAATATAATTTTCTCATTATTTATTTCAAGTATTTTCAATTTAAATATTAGAAATTAAAAAACTTGGTTTCCCAGACCCTGATATATGTATTAATATAGAAATCTAATGATAAGAACATTACCTTGTGACAAATATGCGTTTCAATTTCTTTAATAGCTCTTTCAGACATCACACAGCCGCAAGACCATAGGCATATAAATCGAAATTTTCCAGACATTTCCAAACCAGTAACAGGGCAGATATATGGAGCAGCACGATCATCAAGCATACCTTCAGGTTTTTCAGCACCAGAATCAAATTCAGGATTTGGTGAGAGATTCAAATCTTTAATATCCTATAAAAGAAAATGTATCATTAAAAAAAGAACATAAATTAATGTATAAAACTTCTACAATTATCGTTAATGTTTATGTTCATACCTTCAAACTTCTGATATGTTTGGCGCTAATTGGTAGAAGAGTTCGATTCAATAATCCTTCAATAACAGAACTCTTATTATATAATCGGCCTAAACCACAGGTAACAATTGGAATTTGCAACATATCTTGACTTATACAGCAATATCGCCAGAGGAAGGCTAACTCTGACTGTTTATCTTTCTGAAAAAAAATACCACAATTACACAAATATAGGTTAGATAAAAATCATTTTATATACAACTTACTACTTCTGGCTTCTTTTTCACTTTAACAAGCTCATCTCTTTTGGGAATCGTACCACCATCACATCCCATATTATTAAAAGATTACAAAAACAGTATATTTCCTAAAAATATGATATATAAACAAAGAATAATCGCACAACGCAATGGAATAAAATGTTATACTTTGACAAGTGTGGACAAGTGGAACAACAACTGACGTCATCAAGTCATCAAAGTGTGAATCACACGAGGAAATTTTCGGTATGATGCTTGAAGTACGTAAACTTGAAAATGAATGTACATTCAAAATGTGATTAAATCAATCAGAGACATTAAAAAATAAAGTAATCAGCTAGAATTGAGATATATAACAGTAAATTTATATGTTTTATCAAATTTTGTGGCATTGTAACTCGTGGAATATAAATAAGAGAAATTATTTGTGGACTTGTGACGTCATAGAATATTCGCATTATTTGAAATTTCCCAAAAATTGTCTAAATTATAATCCCTGTATGTTTTTAACGCTGAATATAAAAAAAATGTAATCGTACAAATTTAAAACAAATATCTAAGTAAAATATCAGTATTTTTTGTTATTATGTACTATCATCTCTTTATTCTCTCTTTATTTATATATTAATAAGTTATATGTATATAAACATTTGACATATGTTATAACTACCATAAAAGCAGAGCTATTGATAGAATTTAGATTTTCTTAATTAATACAAATACTAATACGAGTACAAGAAATTCTCAATAGTTATTTGATATATGTATTGTATATACATATATATGTAAATAAACTAAAGCAATAATTTTAACACGATTGAGGTAATGGAGGTGCGACTGGAACATCTTGTTCACACAAGTCTTCGTTAATTGGAAGTATAAAGTCAACAATAGTTGGTAATTTTGACACTGCTTCTAATAAATACCTATCCATTTTTCGACAACAACGTAAATTTAATACTGATAACATTTTTGCATATTTTATTACATGTGGCAGACTGTTTTCGGTAACATTTCTGCAAAGCTATGAAAAAGATATTAAAATTAAGATTATACGAAGATTATTTATTATCGAATCTAAATACATTTACCTCCAAGGATAATTTCCGCAAACGTTGAAATCCTTTAACAACTATTAAAACTGCTAAATCATCGATATTCATACAGTTACTTAAATCAAATGTTTCGATTAATTTACATGTGCTTGTTAGGAATATTAGGCCTTGACTAGACACCTATAGAAAATAATAAAATATATATTCAAAACGTAAATAAATTAATAATATGTATAAATAAATATTAATATCTTACCAAGGTACCCGTTATATTTAATTCTCGTAAGTCTTCAAATCTAAATTGATACATGAATGATCTGTCAGTGAGTTGTTTGCAGTCACGAAGATTTAGATATTGCAAATTTTTTAAACTACTAATTGAATACGGCTTGCATGCTTTAGGTTCCAGTGGTATATGAATATCTTCTAACGTAATCTCTTTTTCTCTTAATTTAGAACATATTGTTCTAATTTCTTCATCAGCAGGAAAGTTATCAAATCCTGTGAAACTAACATCATTCAAGCTGAACGGCAGACTGAGTCTTTTAAGAGATGTCTGTTTTTGATATAACATTTGAAGACTTCTATCCGTCAAATTCGCAAACGTACATATATACAGTTCAGTTAAATTTAAAAATGAACTACAAATATAAATTAATTCATCTTCACAATTAATTCTAACACCGCGCATATCTAGAACTTCCATCGCGGGATACAGGTCTGAGCATAGTCCATTTGCCAAACCAGCAGCCGTTGCATTATTACAGTTGGCAATGTTTAAATTAGTTAAGTGTTTCAGACGTTTCAAGTACACTAAACCCCTATTTGTAACATTTATGCAGTTTGATATGTTCAGTATTCTCAAAGAGTTCATTGTTTCAGACACTTCGAATAGAATGATGTCTGTAACGAAATAACAATGTGACAAACTGAGTGTTGTTATATTTGGTTGCCAGTACCCGATTGGTAGCGATAGGTTCGGTACAATTTCACGACATTCATTCAGATGTAATTCGGTTAATTTTAGTCCTTCTAGTTGAAGCATTTCATTTAAGTATTTCACTGATATTCTATTTCCAGAAAAATCTAAACCAGTTATAAATTGTCTTCTAGATTTTACGATATCATTAATGCACTGTGATGTTAGTACTAAACTACTTGGTTTTTCTAATGGACTTTTAACCTTTGAAGAATAGTAAAACCCGTAAGTGCCTAAATGATAATTTACTCCACTGTATTTAAATGATAAATGTTCAACATTAGGAAATAAACTTAAAATACGACATAGCATATAATCTGTGAGATTATGTGCCTCCTCAAAACATAGTTTTCGTAAATGCGGATACTGTTTGCCGTTTATATCAGATGTGGAAGTTGATATTAAGAACGAGTCATCTTCTATGACTGTCAAAGTTTTTAATTTATAACAAGAGCCTAAAATTAATTGAAAATCCGTAAATTCATATAATTCACAGTGATTCAATACCAAATGTTCGATATCAGCACCAATATCTTCCAATAATAGTAAAAGTTTTAGGGTAATTTTTACATCTTGTAATATACAGTTTATAAAAGGTCTATTGCTACGTGTTAGTAGCTGTATAGCAGCATCTTCGTCTTTAAGTAGTTTTGATTGCGTTATAAGTAGTTTTTCCTTTTCTGCTACTATATGTTTATTGCAGGACGCTGTATAGAAATTTTTACATACTGTGCGCACACTCTGTAGGTCTGAGTACATTAAATTTTTAAAAATGTGTACTAATATCTAAAAAGGATAAACATTTGTGATTATTGATTGATTAATTATTGTATCAATAATATAACCTAAATCTATTTATGTTACCTCGTATGGTAGATCAGATGCTGTAACATTCATAATTATTTGTTTCGCAAAAATATATGAAATAAAAAAATGAAACTCTAAGATATATACTTAGATATAGACATAAGCACAGAGTAAATTATATTAAACTTGCGGAGAAAAGTAACATGTAATTTATAAATAGAATATAATCTAGTAAGCATGAATTTAGTTCATTCCAAAAGGGAACCGCGGCATTTATAATTTCATTACTGGTTCCGCTTTGTAATAGGATGTCCATCGTAGTTTAGGACCGATCAAAACGCAAAGTTGTCTAGTCTAAAATATGTTATTATAACAACTACTACTAAAGTGATGAAAACGTATTTTATAATTAAATTGTTTCCCGCCAATGGCATTTATCGAACATTAAAGTATAAAATAGTAAAAAATTATCCGCGCCATCTCCCAGATAAATTGGCACTATATTAATATTTTTTAATAGTTGCCACTAGTGATGCAACTTTGTGTAATTGACATTTTGTATTGAATGAGGTTATCATATCTTGAAAATTGACATTTGTGATCATTATAAAACAGTTTTTCGTTTATAATAAATATTATAAAATGGTGGATTCAAGTGAAAAACCTGAACCACAGAGTTCAGGTAGTGTTGAGTGTAAAAAGAAACGAGAACAAAAGAAAAAACAAAAGGTTAAAACACCAAAATCTAATATAATTGTCGAAATTTGTCAAGAAAGTTCATCAAACACATCTGATCCGATCCAAAAATTTACAGAAAATTCTCAGTCAAAAGCAAAAAATAATCGTCGGAAAATTCGAAAGAAAACAGTTAAATCTGATGTAGTAGATGGTGAATGTTTGAACCCTTCGCCGAGTCAAAATTTATTAAGTCAAATAAACGATCTTTTTGTTCATTTAAATGACATGATAATAAGTACAACACCTAACAATGTGCAAGTAGAGAATAATGGCAGTAATGTAAAAAATAAAGGTAAAAGCAAAAATATATACGTATCAAAACAAACCAACATGGATCAGAAAAGTAAAAGAGGCAAGTCAGTACAAAGCAGTCCTGAAAAAGAAAAGAAAATACAAGGCGAGAAGAAAAGGAATAAGTCTGTGAGTGATAAACATACTACAGAAACTCAAATTAAATTTGAAGAATATATGTCAGTTGCGGATGTAACTAAAGGTCTGCAAAATGGTGACTTGTTCAGTGGTTGTATACGAATAAATCCTAAAGATTTTAAATTAAGTTACGTGACAAATCCAAATAAACAAGAACAAGATGTTTTAATTGAATCGTTACACGACCGAAACAGAGCATTAGAAGGAGATATAGTTGTGGTAAAATTGAAGAGTGAATCAGAATGGCGTGCTCCTAATCAGAAATCGGGTACAGTTGTTCATATAAAGGAAACAGTACATCCAAGGACAGCCATAGGCACATTAAAATTAATGCCAGACAAGAATAAACAGTTTGCCTGTTTCCATCCTCGTGATTCAAGAATTCCACGTATTAAAATTCCATTTACAGACTGGCCATCATTATTTTACGATCAAGCAAGCCAGTATGAACAGGTGCTATTTTTGGGAAAAATAACAGAATGGACTGATTCCCGTTATGCCGTAGGTACTATCCTAGAGAACGTTGGTATGGCAGGTGATATCAAAACAGAAACTAAAGCAATTTTAATGCAAAACTGTTTGGATGTAAACCCATTCGAGGAGCAAATGAAACAGTATTTTCCGAAGGATGGGACCATTCAAGAATCTGAGTATGCGTATAGGTTAGATCTACGTAAGGAGTGTGTATTCACCATAGATCCATTGACAGCCCGAGATCTGGACGATGCTGTCTCATGCAAGGAATTGTCTAATGGTAATTTAGAAATAGGCGTACATATATCGGACGTTAGTTATTATTTATCAGAAGGCACGCCGCTAGATGAAATAGTTGCAGCGAAAGGTACAACTGTGTACATGGTGGAATCAGTGTATCACATGTTACCCAAGGAGTTGTGTATGATGTGTTCACTGTTACCGGGTGAAGACAAATTAGCGTTTTCTGTATTCTGGGAAATGACTCCTGACGGAGAGGTAATCAGTCATAAATTCACTAGGACTATAATCAATTCCTGTACACAACTTGCATATGAACATGCTCAAATGATGATTGAAAATCCGGACAAAATATTTGAAGCAACAGAACTTCCTACAATTCACGGTGGATTTAAAACAGAAGACTTGAAAGATGTAGTGTTGCGGCTTCAAAAAATAGCGGTTAATTTACGTGATGGTAGATTGAAAGGTGGTGCGTTGAGGATAGATCAGCCGAAGGTTATGTTTTCTTTGGATCCAGCTACTTGTCTGCCTAGTTCGTATAGTTTATATGAAAACAAGGATTGTCATCGTTTAATAGAGGAGTTTATGTTATTAGCAAATATAACCGTTGCAACACATTTGGCGAATGAGTATCCGGATATTGCGTTTTTACGAAGTCATCCAGCACCACATACGCACATGATGACTGCACTGAAGACTACACTAGAGTCTGTCGGTATACATTTGGATGTTGATTCAGCCGGTGGCTTACAGCAAACACTGTGGAAATATTCCGGCGATGATTACTTGAGTCGTGCTAGAATGTTAGTGCTTAGTATTATGTGTGCGAAACCAATGACCCGTGCACATTACTTCTGTGCAGCGAATCAGAAAGATTCAGAAGAATATTGGCATTATGCCCTGAATGTACCACTTTATACACATTTTACTTCTCCTATAAGACGGTACGCTGACATAATGGTACATAGACTGCTAGCCGGTAGCTTGGATTATGCAGAAAAACCAAAATGGAATGTAGATAGTGTTGCCGAGATAGCAGCTAATTGTAACAAACAAAAGTTCAATGCAAAGAGAGCAGGCGAACAGAGTATCGAATTGTATCTAATACATTACATTGGTCTGCATCAGCCAGTTATTGAAAAAGCTGTAGTAATGGATGTAAAAGATAACTCATTCGATGCAATTCTCATATCTACGGGATATAATGTTCGAATTTATTTAAATGTAAGTATAGTCATGTACATATTTGTGTTTCATGAATAGTTTTATGAATGATGAATTTGTTTTAGAACCTGGAAGAGAATGTAAAACATGAATTTTTGTGTAATCAACAAGATAAGGAAGATAAAAAGTTACGGAATCTAGTAATACTATGGCCAGAGAAGGATGGTTTACCAACAGTTAGACAAATTATTGCAATGTTTTCGATTATAACGGTGACGTTAACAAAAAAAGAAAAGGCACTCAAGTTGGAAGCAAAACTTGTGAGACCTGATAGATAGACAGATACGAGAGATAGATCTTGACGATAGTTTCACGAAACTTAATTTTTGAGAATGTATTATTGCCATCCGCATATACATATTTTGATTTTTATGATTACTTTATAAATGCAAGAACTTTTTAATTTAGTCCACTTATTGGAAATGTATTATTTTTATTCACACGTACAAGTATGTAGTTGGTTAATACTGAATGCAACAGAGTAAGATATTTACTCTACGAATTCATATTACATTAGTATTTGTCAATTATAACAAGAATTTTACTGGGTAACTCATGGGATTTATGATTATATTTAACGTGATATAGAAATACAGCGGCCCCTATATGAATGTTATTCTAATTTAACTATAATGTAACTCATTGAAAAATGTACAAGTTTGCTCTGTCATTTGTTATGAATAGCACAAGATGTATATAACTAAAATGTTTTATATACTTTAGTAACAATGACATTTATATATCTGGCTGTGATTGTTAATTTATTCTTAATTAATATGGACGCTAAATAGATTATATGTTCAATGTATGATGTCATAATTTACCATTTACAGGAATAATTGTTAAGTTTATGTCTTATTACATTATGAATAATCTATTTTAGTATTTAAAATTATCATTTTATCACAAATTATTGTAATACTCATCAGATTAAATTTCTTTATCCAAATTTATATTCTAATATTTTTATGACATTGATAAAAAATTACAGGGTCAATAATTCAATCAGATATTGTATGAGTGATACTATTTTAATATAATGCGAAACAGGGAAGCAGTGCCGTACTTACCAATTTGGAGCGTACAAACGCCGGACCCTCTGTGCGATGATTATCTAACATTGAGTTCTCATAAAACCATAAGTAAATGTGTTTTTAAAATTATTTATTTGGCTGTACAATTTTATTTAAATTTAAACTGACAATTATGACAGTACATGCACGAAATATCCTGAAAATTTACAGTTTATTGTATGTATTATTAAAGATTGATTAACCTAGAGATGTTCAAGAAAATTCATGTAGAATAAGTGGTAAAATGAGAAAATTTATTGTGACAAATCATTATTTAAATCAATAATATCTAATTCGTAACAAATTACGTGATACAAACCACCTGACAATAATAATAAATATGTAATAACAATCAATAATACTAGGTATATATTGAATTAATAATATGAAAAAAAAGAAAGAAAAAATGTACAAAGAAGAAGAAGAGAAAAGCCTAATTTAATGTGCAACAGTTGTAGCTTGAGATTTTTGTCTTCTGTGATCGTAGTTGACCAGTCTTTGTCCTACTAGATATTTATCATTCTTAATATGTTCGTACAACTTCTGGAACTGTCGTATCTGAAAAGTAATGACTCCGCCAATTAGTGCCACAAGCAATAGGAACGGATATAGTCTCCTGGCGATTAGATTCTTCAACTGTGGACTGCTGACGAGCAACGGTACAATCGAATGTGCCGTCACGTACGGTATGGCCAATGTCAGACCAAAGCAAACTATAACGGGCGCTGCAAGTTCCAGCAGGATGAATTTCAAATCCATATCTCTGATACCATCCCTATACGCCCGTTCTATGGCAGCTCGTAGTGGCCAATCCGGACCCATCATTGTAACGGCACAGGCGATCTTCGTATAGAGAACACCGAGCGCCCAATCTTGCCAGATGAACAGTACCGGTGTTTGTTCCAGCGGCACACGTAACGGTACTACCACAACCAGCTCCAGCAGCAAACCGAATAGTAAGGGTATAATGCCAAGCAGTACGACGGACGCGACCAATGTTTTAGCACCTAGGATACACCACTGCTGTAGTTTAGCGGTGATAGCCGCTCGGCCCTGTGGCAACCAGCTGAGCACAAGCGAGACTGCACGGGCTGTGATCCAACAGATATATGTGCCACAAGACGCAGTGTACAATTCATGAACGCGACTAGTGCCCGTCGTATTCTCAGCAACTGTTGATGGATTGATTGCAATCTGTGGACCAGGTGGTGGTGCACCCACTAACCAAACTGCCATCACTTTTCTTCCCAACCATACGGGTAGTGTGAGCGCAACGACACTGGCAACCACCAGGGAAATACAGACAGCTATTAACAGGCCTATGAGACGTGCGATGAACCACTGCGGTCTCTCGTACGGTTGAAAACCAGTCGGACCTTCTCTCTGAAGTAGTGCTTGATGGGCAGCACCCAATCCGCCGCCTAGGTGTTCTGGTGCAGGAACTGGTGGAGGCTGTTGGCCGGGTTCCTCAGTTTCTTCATCGCCCAGTAAATATGAGTGCAGGTCCAACACCCACGATACAGCTTTACACCAAGCACGTACCAAGTTTTTAAGCCAAGTACGTGTATGTGATTGTTCAAGCAGAGCTGGTAATATAACCTAACAAAAGAATGAATAAGTAAAAATATTAATAATTAATAATACTGACATTTCTGAAAGAATTATTAATTAATTAAACTAGCTATTGCACAACAAGAGAAGTATTACATGAATTTTATTTTGTATAATCTGAATGTATGTACAGAACTTACTTGAAGTAATAATAATTCCAATGACAATTCGTTCACTTGTGCTTCACTATGCAATGCTACGGTGTACGGAAGAAACGATGGCCAGCAAGAACGTAACAGTCGTACTGGAAGCCATAGCATTAAGAGAACAGCCGTGCCAAATATGACAGCGGACGCCAGTAAACGTCTTATGTGTTGCAGTATTGGTAAATGTATCATTTCCTATAGAACAACACACACATAAACATGAAATATTGCTTTATATATACATATGCGAGATAAGATTATACCTGGATTGGACTGAAGTCGGGATCATTCAAGTTTCGTAAAAACCAGAGCACTCCAGGCCGAAGTACTTCTCTGAGTAGTAGAATGAATGAAGCAAAGTAGTACACGTACACCATACCGACAAGCCAATGGATAAACATGGAAGTGCCTGGAGCCAGGCGGAAACTTTGTTCCCTATCTTTCAAAGTGGCATCAAACATAGCAAGCGAACAAATATCCAACCACCAGCCGCATATCAAAGGCAACACTCCGATTTCCACAACAGACAGTAGCGACACTTTCACAACAACATAGCACAAACCCAGGATTCTACGTGATCTTCGTAAATTGAGAAGTGTGGCAATGTTATGCAGAACTACTAGACATATACCGATTATACAGTAACCGCACAACGTGGTCACTAGACCTTCAAAATGGCTCGCTGTTGCTTGCTCCTTTAGACTCAGACCGACTATAGTCAGATGGCCGATATGATATGGGCAGAATGCAAATATCAGGATGAACAATGTATTCAGAGATACAACCCAGAACACATGCTCAAGGAATACCAACGACCCATCAAGACCTAGTAACCGTTCCCATGTCAGTTCTTCGGCACGATCCCATTCCATTGGTATCCAGTTGCCCTCCTCGGCCCCGGCTCCTTCCATATCGCCACCTGCATTCTCTATCGGCCCGTCTGCAGGTAGTGGCCCTTCAGCTATTGGTGGTGCATCACCGCCCGCTTGCTGTACATCCTCGGCAGGCGGCGGCGGCGGTGGTGGCACTATATCTTGTTGCACGGGCTCTTGATAAGCGGGTACATTGTTATTGTCGGGTACAGCTGCTGGAACATTCACTTCATCTACAACCGGTGGTGGATTCTCTCGTTCCAACCACTCTGGCCCGCCTCCGTGCAGGATTTGTTCACGCAGCCACACGAGACCAATGAATGCGAACAGTGTACAAGTGACGACAAAGCATCCGTGAAACACATCGGAAGCAATATTATCAGTCGACAACATATCTATTGGCAATGTTAGTATGGAATCTATAGATCCCGTGAACAAACATCGATAAATGCGACAGGCAGTCAGAGGTACAATGCCCAACCAGGCTATAGCTACTAAAGTGTAATGAAGCCAGTATTTTACAGCTGTAGCTACAGATGACAGTAAACCACCGGCCACATCTCGTAGGGGCAACCGTCGCGGCATGTCAGGCGAGTAAATCGGTGTAAACGAGAAACGATGCCCACATAGTTCACAATATTCTTTTCTTGAATATCGCATCCACTGTACTAAACACTCCTGATGTATCCATTTGATGCTGCCTGTACAAATACACGGATGGAATAGTGGACGATCAGGCAGTCCTTCTGATCGGCACACACGACAGATATCTGCCGATGACAGATCTGCATCCATCATTGTAAACGAAATATTCTTCCTGCAATAAATATATTAAAATAACATTTTATGTAATTGACAATAATTATAGTCATAAATGGAACAGAAACACATATATTGAAGAGACACTCACAATCAGTAAATAAAAAAACTGAAACTATCCAATGACAGTTCATTAACAGAAACATGATTTTTTTCATTGTGCAATCGCCATTATTGAAACTAAAATGTAAAGATCTAGTATAAAATATTCTTAAATATCTTAATTATCTGGAAGATTACTGACACAAACGTTATTAAAATTACTTTGTCACATTATTTTAGAACACAAGAAAATGAACACCACAAAAATTCTTAAAACGCATTAACGTAGCAGCACGTAGCAGTCAATTCTGGTTACTTTTTATTATATATGTTGGCTATAAAATCCCTTTACATAAAGTGAAAAGTAACTGTTTTTCGCGCCAGAAAATGACAGCAGTGTGTGTTATTTTGAGTTCCTGTGCTAATCTGGTGTATTTTTGAAATAAAATGTATATATTATGTGCTCGTAAAAATATATATATAAGATATTACAATACAATATCATTATATGAGGTGTGTATTTTAGAATAAATTACATGAATAATCATTTGACAGTAAGTCTAACAGTATATTTGTGTACATGTGTACATTTCAGCAAGTTAAAATACTATTATATTCTTTCAGAATTTAGCTTAATTGTTAATTTTGAGATTATTATCACCTATGGAGCAAATAGTACAGGAATTGCCAGATGAAAATAATGATTTTGGTTATAATAACACTGCATGTAACAAGGAGGAATCAGGTAGACTTCAGTTGAAATATAGCAAACATTCTGTATTTGACAATGGATTAGATGGAACTAAAGTTAAAATACAGAAATATAATTCTAAAGATATAGTAAAATTAAAAGAAAAGTACAGAAAAAAGAAATCTGCGGTACATGTTCCTTATAATTTGTCATGCATAGTAAATGATAAACAAAGCAATATGGATACAGATAACGGTATTGCGAATCGGAATGAAAGTAGTATAGGAGATAATACTAAGAGCAGTACTAGTAGGCATAGAAAACATAAAAAACCGAAGAAAAATTCTGATCCAGAAGTGTTGAATATTTCAGACATGATGTCTAGTAATTTGTTAATAGAGTCCCCTGATAAAGTGACTGTTCAGAATTATACTAGTAATAACATAAGTCAAAATGATAAACATATATCATCTTCTATAACTATGAGTGAAACTGACAAATTGTCAGCTAAAGAAACTTCAAGTAAGATTGTACCTCTTGATCAAAATAATGACATTAATAGCAAAAGCAAAAATGTACTATCACCTATAACCATGAATGAAACTGATAAAATGTCAACAAATTATACTCCAAATAAGATGAATGCTTTTCAGTTTATGATGAATAGTAGGTTCAATGTTATCGGTAATAATATTGGAGGTAAAGACAAGAAAGATGTTGAAGTACCAGAAGAAGATATATTTGAAAAGAAAAAAGTCTTAAATAAACGAAAGGCAATGTTTGAAAATTGGACTGAACAAAAGTCGCCTGCTTCAAAGAGAAAGCTGCAAGATGAGGCACAGGAAAAATATATTACAAGAACATTAAATAAACGTGCGAAGCGCTTGAAAAAAATGTTATGTGTGTCAGACAAGCCAGCAGATGTCTTTTGTGATGGTTTATTAAATGATGATAGTAATAGTTCAGATATCACTTGTCATGTGAAGACATCTAAGAAGAGAAATGCAATTTTAACTGATTCAGAAAGTAGTAATGATGCAAGTAGCGTTAAACTGGAAGAAAATACGGATTCTGAACAAAAGAAAATAAGTTCGGATGTTGAACATGAAGATGACATATCAGTTAGTAAAGAAAATGTTCAGAACTCTAATCATAATGCTGCGAAACGAAAATCTATGGATGATTTCGTTATTAAACAAGGTACAACAACGTCTGAGAATATTAACACACAAAAGAAAATTGACAAACAAAAAACTGATGAAGATTTCACTAATGTAAAGAATGAAATTAATGACAAGGTTGACATACCGAGAAAAGATGATAAAGATATTATAAAAGTGAAATTAAATTTTACTCCAAGAAAATCTAAACGTATTAGTGGAACACCTCAGGAAAATTCACTTAAAAGCAAGAAAACTACTCGAAGAGGACGAAAAAGTTCTTTATCGTTGAAAAAGAATGGTGAAGCTGTTAAAAGTAATATAGATATTTCAGAATCCGCCGTCATTCAAGTTGAAGAAATAGTTCATAGTAATAGTACTGATGACAACGATGAAATATTTCCTACAAATATGAAGTTAAATAAGAGTCCAGTCGCAGTAAAGAAAGTATGTGAACGACAAATAAGCAGCGAAGATGTACACGTTGATAATAGCGACGTAGTAGAAAATAATGTGAAATCTACACCTTGGCGAATGCGTGTGAGATTATTTGAGAAAGAAAATATAAGTGATGCGGAAGATGTGGATGTCACCGATGTCTGCGTTATTAGTGATGAAAGTCCGCCACAAAGTCAGACATACAAAATGAATAAAAACTTGTTAACGCCTTCTAACATCAATAAAGAGAAAAAGCCAGTGAAACTTGCACCGATATTTACGAGAACATCCAAGAAGCAGGATGCAGTTCATCTCCAGGCAAAGAAGGATTTTTTATATAGTGGATTGCCGTCAAGTATTAAGAAAACAGTTCCAGTACATCCAAGGTAATGTTCTATTTTTTTTATTGAACATATTATTACTTAGTATTGTAGGAATGTTTTTATCTGAATAGTTTTATTAAATTTATTTGTGAATATTTGTATGATATGTATTACTACTAAAGAGATTAAAATAATGATTTATACATTTTCAGCGCTCTGGAAATAGAATATGAAATATTCCCCAAAATAAGTCATGTACAACAAATAGAAGAATCATTAAGTAATTTTTGGGACTTACCGAATACATCGTTATGTCTGTCCGAAAACTGCAATGATTCATGTGCTGAACTTCATTATACTACAATAAATATCGGTGCCTTTTCTAACTGCAAATCTGTTAATACAGTATTAACAAATAGACAACTGCATGCACCACCAGCAAACATACAAAATATTAAACAACTGATTCAAGAACTGAAAGCCGAGTGTCCTGATTATCCTGTGTACAAAATGTTCCGATTACTTCGAGAGAAATGTAATAAATGTGTTAATATCTCGGAAATGACTAATGAAATACTTACACGAATTGATGTAAAGCCCAAAGAAACAGTTCCAAAAAAACGTCCTAGAGGCAGACCAAAGAAAAAGGAAATAGTTAAGGATGATAGTTCGGACATTAAATCAGAAACATCTGAACCAGCACCCAGTCCAAAAGTAAATGTTTCTATGTCTGTATGTATGTGGAGTGAACAATATAAACCACAATCACGAGAAGACATTATGGGTAACTCGACTGTCGTCAATGAATTAAAACTATGGCTGGAATCTTGGGTGACTTATAGCGAGGATAAAAGATCGAGAAAACGTAAACGTATGAACTCAAATAGTAGCGATGATTTTTGTACAGATTCTGATACTCGAGACACGGATAGTTCACCACAGAATACTATATTACTTATTGGTCCGCACGGCTCAGGAAAAACGTCTGCAGTATATGCATTGTGCAATGAGTTTAACATCAATGTTATCGAAATAAATGCCTCGAGTAAACGACCTGGCAAGAAAATTCTAAATGAACTACAAGAAGCAACACAGTCACATCAAGTGAAAAACACAGACACTAAGTCTGCTAGCAATTTTTTCCAAAAAGCAGTAGATAGTAAATCTAAAAATGAAGATGATATGAATAAGAAATTATCACTATTACTAGTGGAAGATATCGATATAGTGTTTGAAGATCAAGATGAAGGATTAATCTCGGCCTTAGTGACACTTACGTTAACCAGTAAGAGACCTATTATACTGACATCCACCGATCCAACTAGTTCATATCTTCAGAAGTTTATCTCTCAACATAGAGTGCTTAGTTTCAGTGCACTGTCGGGCAGAATTCTAGGCACTTGGTTACAGATCCTATGTTTAGTGGAAGGAGTACGTGTTAGCCGAGATATACTTGTACGACTATTACAGTGGAATAAAGGAGATGTTCGTAAAACACTTCTGCAACTACAGTTTTGGGTTCAATCGGGCGGAGATCAGTTAAAATCAAACGAATCCGTTAACACAAGTAATACATTAAAACTCAACAAAATTACATCGAATCATTCAACGGACGGAGAATCATATCAAGATGAAACGTCTAATCTATCTTGGCTGTCAGGAGAAGACAATAAAACCCCTGGTGGCAAAGAATCAAACTATGTCAATCGAAGTTGTGTTCAGTGTTTCGTGCCTTACTATGAAAGAGATGCAAATAATTTTCAAATTCCGTACCCTGTAAATTTAGGATTATTTTGGTGGAATATACCTAGGTTATTAAGAATTAGCAATATAAAACATGAAATGCGAGAAGAAAATATGTCAAATAACGATCAAAAGCATGTTGACTTTAGTAATATTATAGATTTACTCACAGAAAGTGAAACCTTGAATACTGCCTCTGAAGAAATAGACGATTTTATAGTTAGTCCCGTATTATATGACGGAACGCAGGAACAACGAATTCAAATGAAACAGTGTCCACAGAAAGAGTTGGCGGATTTAAGTTCAGCAGTAAATGTATTGGATACTTTGTCATTTGCCGATACAATGTACAGTAAAATGAAACTAGAATGCGATTCGGAACCAACTCTGGATTATTGGCAACAATATCCTGTAGATAGTTTGTCATTTAAAGAAAATATGACGGGATATGATGATAGTTATAATCTATCAATGGACATAACATATTGGCTATTGAACTGTACAGTTCAGAAGTGTGAAACTATTGACGATACAAAGTTAACTAATTCTGACTTCAATATTGCATTACCAGATCCTGAAAATATACGGTACGTTCATATATACTTTGCTTTGTGATCTATGATGTAGTTTAAACTATTTTGTAGATGGCGTTCAAGGCAGCATAAAGCAATGGAAGTAGTTTCAAGTATTGTACCAACATCATCACTGTTAGATCGGAAAGCCCTATGCACGGACTATTATTCAACATTTCGATCAATAAGTCAAATGGAAAATATGCGATTTAACAACAATAATAAAAGAAAAAATCGATTTTTTCATTATTTCAAGAGTATTAACATCCATTTGCCAGATTCTGTGTACAAAGTACTTCACAATGCCCTAATAACACATAAGGACACTATTTGAAATTTGTACTGTTTTTTTTCTTGTTTGTTTTAAATTGGGACCGTGTTAGTTATTTATTGGTTTTATTGTAAATATATATAGCTGAGCATTTATATATGCGTTTACGCATTTGTATGGATTTATCGAATAAACATTTACTTGTAGTTGGTGGTATGTTAATCATTACTATACCAATATAAATTATTTATATTTAATTGTCCATGTTTATCTTTATAAAATTTTTTTGTCACCATCCAAATCGTCTTTTGAACTCTTTTTTGTTTACTCTCTGTAGATAAATAACAATGTAATTTTATCCAACACATAGGTACATCAAGTGTATTTTTTTAATATTCTTGCTATAACAAAGATTAAAACATATTTGTGGCTACGAATTGTAAAAGCTACGAAAAATATGTTCGATTTAGCAGGGTAGGACGGACCCGGTTGAACTGCGGAAATTTTTTACTGAAACGATTAAATTAAATGCGAGTATATAAAATTGAATTTAGGTAAACGGAATCTTAATATACTGCCTTTCATATGCTTGTTGAAACATACAGACTCGTTTCAAAATTTAAATGTTGCCACACTATGTAAAGAATTCAGATAAAAATAGCAAAATAATTTAGAATACTAACATTAAGGTCAGTTACTAGAATTTACCTACAGACATGAAAAGAAATATTTACAGAAATAGTCTGGTCGTACTCTACCACACTTTATTGAATTAAATAGAAAACATATGCATGTCTGGTATTTTCGTATATTAAATAACATTGTTATGAAATTTTTCAGAAAACATTTCATAAAAAAGGAATCTAAATTGTGTCTGTCACAAAATGACATATATACAGGACGTTGCAAAAAAATCTGAACATAGCATTTTACGGGCTATTTTTGAAACGTGCGAATGTGTGCATTTTAGAGAAAAAGTGTAGTGAAAAAAGTTGTTTATAATTTAAAAAATACATAATAATAATGTTATAATTATTTCTAAAATGCATTGGTAATGACGGATGCATGTAATATAATATTTGAAGTGTTTGTCAAAATGACTGTAAAGAAAAAAGACATAGAATTGTACTTGTGAAAAGTGGCAGTGCAAAGAGAAAAAGTATGCACGTCTTTTGTTGAAGAAGTTTTGCGGGAAGCGGCGGTATATAAAATTTACAAAAAAAAGTATTTTTCTTTTATATTCGAATGGAGAAGTGGGCACCAGTGCACCTTGTATTACGGTGAGACAGAAACTTATAGAACGAGTCTTTGTTCTCGTGAGTCGTGTCACCTCAGACGTGCGATTCTTAAATGCATTTCCTTCAAACATTAGGAAAGCAGTTAAAATGTAACGCTACAAAAGTTTTGTCACTGCTATTTATAAACGCGTCGAGATGAAACAGTTTCCTGTTTTGTTTCTCCTCTTCCACTCCGCATTTCTCTTTCTTCTGACGCAATTGTAAGCCCTCATCATTCTTTTTTCCTGCTTTCGTATCTTATCTTAAGCTTTTTTCCTTTTCTATTTCGTACGTTTTCATCCGTGCTACGTGAATAATTTTTGTACAAACCTTATCTAGCTGAGCTTTGTATGTTTCTCGTTTTTATACACATATTTCTTTCTTCTTTTCAAACAGTTGGATCAGAATATCGGCCTCTGATTAATACGTTCGTTTTTATTTTTTACATAAAGAACATAGATAGTAGATATAAAGTAAGACATGTTCAATCTTGTGTTGAGAGTTTCTTTTTCATTTAATCACAACGTCTATACCATTCTATACTACATATATAATGTGAATGTTTGTTCAGCTGATTTAATATTTTACTTTGAAAGATAATTGTACAAAGGGAAACTATGTATAGTTCATTTTATTGCTATGAAATGCATATCAATGTCAGGTTCATTGAATGTAGTGTAATGCATAAAATGTGGTTAACAAAGTAAACTTTACAGACAACAGTTAGTCAGGTGAATAGATCTGTTGTACAATTATAATGAATGTGAATAATACCTTTATGTTTAGTTTGTTAGTTGTATTATCAAAATGTTTCTCACACATAACATGGTAAAGTAAAAATGTAAGCTACTTTTGTTTTTCTAATTTGTTTAATGCAACGTACGAGTATGTATTTATGTTGTTGGTTTTATTGTAATTCAGTTTCAATCTCTTCCCTTTTAAAAGCTCAAAAGCCGTGCACACGTGGTACACCAATAACTCACTGGCCGTGTTTTTGTTTTCCGTTTTATAATTCGAACCCGTATATTGATTTTATCTGGTGAATTGAATTAAAGCGTCCGTTCCAGTTTTTTCCAGCACTGGATGATATGTTTTCATGTGTAGAAGAAATGTTAATTAACTAATGCCCGCAGTGATGCTTTATTTGACTTTATGATTTGGAATTTTGATCTGCTGGCGATGTTACTTTACCAAGCGTAAATTATATTCGTTGTTATTTTTACATATTTCAACATGCATTTGAGTTTAGTCCAGTTTTTATGTCTTTTTTTCAAGTTGTCATTAATCAATGAATTTGTTTTATATTTGTTCAAGATATTGTGTATATGTACAAAAGAAGTGTTAAATAATTCATTGTAATTTCTGTTAACGAATATACAGTCTAGAGATCATTAAAAGTAGAAACAACAGTATGAAAATTAATGAAGTATAAATTTGGAGATTTCTTCATTATTGAAAAGTTCCCAGGCTTGGCAGATGGCTTGTGTAATAATGTGTGTTTGCTGAGGCCGCATAAATTTTTCACGCTATGCGGATAATAGCGTCGTCCAATGACCTAGTACCCGTCGTAACCATGTAATTACATTTGCGTGCGTGTCTCCACAACTAGCTGTACTAGTATCTGGTATAAAGTACGATGCACTACATACAGAATTTCATCCCTTAACTTGCCATACATGTGCTGTGTGTAAATTCTGTCATTTTCATGAATATTCCGTTGCCCAGAATACGCTTTGGCACGGAACTGTACTGTCTGTATATCCTCGACAGGAAATGCACTTTCGAAATAAGACTTTAATATTTGAAAGCGGGAATATAATTTTTATTCATTTACAGACATGTAGGTACGCGGATTCAACATAAAAATACGTGAATCAAAATCGCACAATACTATAAAAGTTAACAAATAATATTCACTATGATTATTACTTTATAAAGGTACATATTGCAGAATGTAGAATATTTTTGTATTCACCCTAAATTTAGGCAAGAATCAATACACCTGTGTTCAATAGGTTGCTTACATTGATACTGTTTCATTATTAATATTTCTTATTATATTTTCAGTAACTAAATATACAATAATATTTCTTTGTGCATCAACTGTATATGTATTTTGTTTGTTGTTTTATCGAATACAAATAAAACAACATGAAAGTATGTTTGAAAAATAATACAGTCGAATTTACGGTACGTTTACAAAGAAACAAATATAAACAGTAAAGAGTAGCACAGGATAGAAAAGAGGAAATCACAGAAATCCTCTGATAAGAACTTCTGTGCGACTATGTAATGAATTTTCCCAACAACTGCAATTTGTCTGTAAATTGAATACGGTATTCTCATCAATCGGTTTTAGTTTTATCTATACATACATATTTTGAATAATATATATCATATATTATTATGAACCGTGTTAGATTTTCCTTGCATTATAAAATGATAAATATTGTTAAAGAAATGAAAACAAATGTACAAAAACATTTAATACATATTAGGCTTTTGTTAAATGATTGAATGCGGTGTGTTTATTTTAAATTGTACTGTGCGTTTAGTCAAATTAGCATTCGGTAACAGTAGTAAAGGTTTTAAACTATTCGGGTTTAGATGTGTATATGTGCGTGTGTGTGTGTGTTTGTGCTTTTGTGCGTAATGTTACTGGGGATGTACGATTTGCATGACACAGATGACGTATGAAAAGTTCCGTAATTAACGGGTGCAATTGTTGTTCATGTGCATCTGTCCGTAAATAAACATATTATGGATTCATTGGGGATGTAAATGGGATCGATGTTGATGGGTTACGGGTTGTTCACGGACAGGAAATTACCGTCGAGCATACATTACCACCTGAGCTTAACACTACAGGTTCACACAATCACACACGCACATGGGCACTTGTACATAGATGCAAAACATCCAGCTATTCATACACAATCTTATGTAGATATTCAAAATCTTCCGTCGAAATCTCACAGTCTTTATTCTTTATGCTACGTACAAGCAAGTAGTATTTTGCAGTTACATATGTACAGCCTTTTAACTGTTTTATTATGGCTGAGTAAAAGTGAAACTGAATATTACAAAGTAAAGTATTGAATATTGAGAAGAGTTAGGTTAAGGTTTTGTTTCACTTGGATATTCCCAACCAAGGAACGGTGCATTCGTTGCGGCCATATATATTAACATTCCTCGACCAGGCACTGGTTTAGCGGCAGTATACAATTTTCTATCCGGAGACCATTTATAGTGAAACACACCAGTTGAACCAGCTTTCTTTTCAAATACCTGTCGCTGATACATGTCATCATATTTCGGATAATCATCAAGCAACTCCAGATTACCGCGCTGCAGAATTGTTAGCATATATTTCAAATATTCATTCCGATTCCTTTTCAAAGTGACATCTTGTGTCTTCAGGGATAGTAGTTTTTTAACCCATTTAACACAGATTTCACGATCTTCTCTACTCTTCAATTGCTTAATAAATACTTTTGCTAATTGTAGATATTGATTAAAATGTTCATCGTACACAGCTAATAAATCCATAATTGTTGTTCAGTAGATATATGTTGTTATCACTGGTAATTTTGATTAATTTATTATTGCTGTCAGTTTAATGAATAGACGCCATGTTGAACAGATTACCTTGGTAACAGTGTAATATATTATTTTTGTTTCAATATTGACATATATACTACGTAGTATTTCTTAAATTAATTTAATTTGTTATTATTTTACAAACTTTGTTCAAAAGTGAACTCGGATATAAAATATATGTGTAATTCGTTATTCAGGAACATGCATCACACAAACATATATAAAATGTAATTAAGAATTTTATGAACATACATTTGCTAGTGTGCCATAATAAATATTTGTAATCTGCATGTTCTCATGGCGGAGGATGGCAGTGTAGAGAGAGTTTATGTGCTCTTGTCCTGCACAATCTGTGCAGTGTGCATGTCCGTTTCACGGGCAGCTAATGGTGTCGCGTGTAGCACTTTACGGTGGCCAACTTTGAAACTATTGGCTCTATTATCTGTCAGCCTTGTTCAGCTCGTAACAGTTAATGGGCCTTCAACTTGCTGCAAAAGACTGATGACTTTTTCTTCTGTTTTTACTTTTTTAACTAACTTGGGAAGAAATATATTCATTGGAAAAAGGAGTAAGTCGTTTAGGACTAATAATGATGTACGTCAAAGTTTATGTAAACTAACATTGGTTCTAGTTATAGCATTTCAGATTCATAGTGAAGGATTCAATACAAGTAAATACCTACTGTATATTAATTAATAATCCAATTGCATGAAATGAGTGAGGTCAAGTTATTTCGTAGTTTATGTTCTGAAATACTGTGTTTGCGTTTGAAAATAGAACAGACCAATGTTAATCAGAACAGAGATATTTTAGAAACGTGACATGCAACAATGTTTAGTTACCTATGCGTATAATAAGCCCGTGCGCACGTAAAATGGGAAAAAGAACGTACTAATCTAGATTAATTAGTGGCACGAGTTTTTCGGGTGCGCATATGTAATGAAATCACAAATTAGCTCTGTTGAACAAACATGTAGTAGGTACGGTCGCAACGGGCCCATTGCAGACTACAGAATCATTGCACTGGTACATGTTGCCGGAGGCGTCCGTCGGGACTGGTTGTTGAATACACTGTATAATTTAACTCGCCAAGAACATTACCCCGCTGTACAAAACTAATTTCAAAATTGATTTTAAATGTGAAGATGGTAAATGCAGTTTTTGAACTCTTGAAAATAAACCAGGTTAGAGATTGTAACACAATAATGCTTTTTGTAATTTTAGATTTTAAACATTTCAAACGAAATTTGTTTTGGGAATAGATTCTAATTATCGTATGTCATATCAACTATTTTTACAGGATTAACAATATATTTTATTTAATAAGTCGAGATACAAGAAACGGATTTGTTACTGTAACGGTTCGTTGCTGTGTTATTTTGAAACAAAGTATCGAGATAGAATTTCAATCCTACGTTGGAGTATGCAACCCACATTACTTGCCTGTCAGGGGTACCTATCTATATTTCGATGTAGACTAGCAGTGTAACCGAAGTTTCTGAAAAATAATTATCTGTTGAAATCTACCTAGATACAAATGAATGCTGAATATGAAATATAATCATTATGCTTACATATAGATAGTGAAAATTCTTGATGAAATAGAAAGAAACATATCTCGAAACTTATAACAGCAAAACATCTTAACAATCATTGAAATTGTATCTCTTGAAATATAAAGTATAACTTACCTAGCTGAGCACTGTAGAGTTGCATTCGTTGGAGGCCTCTGAAAGGAGGAACGATGAAATGGGAATATTGTGTGTATAAATCAATAGTAAACATGTTTATTTATTTTAATAATTTAATATCGTGTGATTGCTTACAATGTAGTGTGCACGTCATTGTTCTATTTAAATTAATTAATTACATATCCGTATATAAGATAATGTTAGTCAACTATAATAGTTCTATAATTTGTCTAGGAGTATCGTAGAATTATATACAATGTCCATAATTATTTGGCAGTTTCAGACCCTTGAAGAGCAGGGTTTCATAAAGACTTGGTTCTATTTTATTTACACATAATTCAATTCATCATCAACATGTCGCAATGAACGCGGATATTATACACCTTCAAAATAGATAGGTACATGTTACTCACAATTTGTGACAGGTGCATATGACGATTTTCTCAGTGTGAAGATGACTCACAACTGTCTTCCCAATGTCAAGTTTCTTTATTATACATGAGAACATATGAACTAATATTAATGTGTATAATTTAGTTTCGTATACGACCAATTGTTCAATTATTTGTGCACCTTCTTATAAAGAATGAATTTTAAAAACCATATACAAATTAATACACAATAATTTTCATATCAATTCAGTGAAGAACATAGAAATTTAATAAATACATATTTAGCAAAACACATACGCATACATTAAAGAATATCATACAATAAAAATAATTATACTGGTAAGTTTAAAAGAAATACAACAGATTTTAGTAACAATATTTCATAGCATGATGGCTAATAAATAATTTAATACATGTGTTTAACAATTGATAAAAATATAATAGAATCCTTTATATGGAAATAATAATCAGATAAAATTTATTGTACAATAAATATATAAAAAGTAGGTACTTATAAAAGTGTCTATTTTGCATGACCTGAAGTAGACGACGAATAAAAATGTAATTAGAAAGTTAATTAAATTTTTTACTTGAATTATTCTTTTTGTTTGTCGTTGTGCATTTCCCGGGAGAGTTGGCTTGTAATTTGATGTAGTAATAAAGTATCTTTAGATCTCATATACTCGCATAATGTGGCAGTTAAAAAGTTCATTTGAATTTTCCTGAAATTTTGGTCGTTTAACTTGTTTTACATTAAAGTAAAATATGCTAGTTTATTATGAGAATATGCGTGGAAGTTAAAAACAGATTACATTAGTATATTTGTCATATATGTATTTGAATATGTTCAATTTAAAACAATATATTCACTTTGATATTATTTGTTTTCATTACAGATTCAGATTGAACCTGATCCTATAATCTTGACATTTGAGAACGATAAATAACTAATATTTTGTCTTTGTGCTAGTCTCTTTACATAGCTGCATAGCCATTGTAAATTACTAATAAATTAAATAAATTATTAATTTTTTCCTCCTGCATCTGCCTGTATACATTAGATATCTGTATAACATTGACATTCGATAAACAAAGACTCTACATATTGTTTTGAATTGCTCTACGTGGCCTTCCTCCTGAAAGGTTTAGAGAATCCTGACTCCTGCCCCCGAACATACACAGTTACCGAACAATCTAGTTTTGTTTTTATAATATTGTAGTTGGTTCGTTATGTAAAGAGAAGAGCATAATAAAACAAACTTATTTTAGTTAGCCAAGTACCTGCTGTCTGGAGATCATTTCATATTTCCAGAACAATTCATATTGAAATAATTTGATTCTGAACTTGTATTACTTAATTAAAATACGACACGTCGGTGCGAAATCATAATAGTCTTTTTCTTCGTCCTTTTTTTTGTTTGTATATTCAGAGATTTCAAAGTTTCTTGATAAATTTTTCAGCATTAATTAAAGTTGGTGGGATTCGTGAAAATCTTAAAATTAATTTCTTCATAAAAATGCATAGGCTGTCTGACCCTCGAGTAATTAAATAATTATTCGGAAAAGTTCGTTGTCATCAGTGGGATGACTCGTACAGAGATCTGGCTGTATAAATTTCATTGGTCTTTACTGGAATCCCGTGTTCAAAGTGATTTCCTTGTGTTTCTTTGTTCATTTTCGCATCTTATTTATTATCTCCAGCTGTTATTATAAAAAAACCAGTGAGGTTTGCCGTGAACTTGTATTTAAATTTATCGACTTGAATATTTCAGTTAAATATGTTGTTCAAGTAAATATACACAAGACAAGGAACAAAATAGATTTGCTGTTACTGTTATTATATTTCATGTAGATACATATAGCGCAATTATAACATTTACAACTTACTGTGTAAATTAATGAATAACAAATAAATTGTATAGAATGCAAATGTAGTATTTAGCTATACGTGACATGGTTCGACAACACTAAATACTCTGACACTATCATGAATTTAACAAGTAATTGAACCTTTGTGTTATTTTACATAGAAGTTTACTGTTTCATTTAGGAAAGTAGTTTAACATGTGAATAAAGTAAGAAGCCGTGTGATTTTCATCGCAATAAGTTTCTTTTATTTTGTATTCCATTCCGTTTGTAAAGAGAGTTTCTACCAACGTTCACTTTGCTGTTAAGATATTGGCTCACGTCTGAATTTGACGGGTCTGGCTACGTATGAGGACCATTGTGTTTCACATCCGGTTTCAAGTCAGTAATTTGAAAATGGCAACCTTACTTTTTACACTTTTACCTTATTTGACACTTCGTCCTTGGCGAATCGATAACAGTCTGGCAGAGTATTTTGTTTTTTTCTCTCTTTCTTATTCGTTCATTATTTATTCATACTGACCCCCCGCTATAATCCTCATCGTGTGATGTCAGTCAGCCGGGAAAATATAAATATTTATTGGCAGATATCATTACTAAAAGCAACATTTACGAATACTTTACATCTGTTTGAGATGAAATATTTGGCAGAAATGTGTGAATATTACACGAGAAACGGATTCGAGAGTGACTATATGTTATGTAAAATGTATGGCATACTTCTGCAGAATGAGATGGAAGTAAAAAAGAGAACCTGCACTGCTCTGAACTTACGGACAAACATGTGTTGAATATATAATGTTAACATATATGTCAAATCGTCCACGTATTCACTACGGAGTAAATGGGTTAAAACATTAATTTTAAATATAAACAATATGCATGAATAGATTCTAAAAGCAACACGCATTAAATAAATATTTTCCATTATACAAAATATAGTGAAATATATTCTGTTTGTTCTGAACAAATGGTACAAAATAATAAATTTCGCATGTACATATTTATATCTAAATTTTTTTCGCTTATTCAAAGTAAATAATATTTACTCTTGAATTTCATAATAAATAAATAAATATTGAACAATTGTTGATATTTTGTCAACTATTCAATTCATACTAAACTTTTTTATTGTATCTAACACAATATGATATAAAATGGGAAAATGTGTTATGTTATTTTATTATGAATACGATTGCAAATATGATACAAGTGAAATGAAATATTTGAAACGGAAAATGTCAGTTTTCAGACATTATTTCCATTGTAATTAGTAGATAAATTGTCTGTTCATTGTGTGTAAATGTGTGCAGTGAGCATAATTTCGTCATGTACAAGTATTTCAGAATGGATGTTACTGTCATCGCTTAGAGAGGTGCGCCGAGAATGATTGCGGTAAAAAGTAAAAAAATGTAAAGTTATTTAGAGGATATATTATGTGTCATCCGTACGTGGTGTAACGTTAACGTAATGCGTGACGTAATGTTGTGTTACGGATAATACAGTACGCGTGAATATAACCATGTAGGTACGAGTGCTTAGCACAGCGTGCAGCATACGTGAGCGCACACGGTACGTGCATGTGTGAGAGAGCGAGTGCGCGCGTACTACAAATATTGACTTGATTTTATAAAATACAGCCTGGTTTATGTGTAATGAATGTTTGCACTGGGTCTGGGTCAACCGAGTTCATACGAGAGTGCACCAGTACGGCTCCGACAGGCAGTAACGCGAAAATTTATTTCCTTCACATCCAGATTCAGCGATCATTATTTTCTCATGCTTAATTTCATACCATTACACAATATGTTCTATATTCCTCCTCTATCTCTCTGTGTTTATTCGTTTTTTTACCATTCTGCGATAAAATTACTAAATTTATAATTTTAATTAGTACATTTATATTGCAAGTAAATGAAAAAGGATTTCGTTATAAAATACTGTCAGACGGAACATAATTTATTTTACGCTTACGATTAAAGTTTTATTCCGAGATTTAAAACATATTATAGTACGAGTTTATGATATATAATGTCTGAAACAGACATACTCATACGTAGAAATCTTACTATATTCCGCAGCAATTTAAACTTGTTCTTAATTAGATAATTATATTTATAGTATGTGATACACATTTTGACACATTTTAGAATAACAAATTTCACTGATAGACATGTACAGTTTAAAACATTACATTCATGTCAATGAAGTTGTTTATATATTTTTTGTAAATGACTTTCATGCATATATTACGATGTTATTTTTGCCGGATTGACGAAGTAAAATTCATGGTTTATTTAGTTAATTCAATTATACATAGTTTTATTCGTTTGATTTTTGAAACAATCATTAATGTTAGAACAATAGTTCTGTTAATGTGCAGGTACGTACGTATATTTAATAAAGCTCATTTTCAATAATTAGTGTTATTAAATTGTAATCACATTGCTGGGTCGTATAAGATTATTTCAATGTTCCACTGTATATTCAAATGTCTATCATAATTTATTGTACTTAATCCCTTAGAATATTAAATTTATAATAAACCGGAGGTTATTCCGTGTGCTAACATATAAACCGTGCCCTTTATTTTATGTACTGTCGTGTTAGGGAACGCGACAGTACATCTCTGTTCTCTGACGACACTTGACGTTTTCATGAACGTTCGTATCCGGCATGTACAAACATGCGAACACACGAAGTACATATTATTTTACAGAGGCCAGGGTTCAGGTATATACTAACTAACAGAACACGGTAACTGTGAATAAATTACTAAATGGAATATATGACATTAGATATTATATACTTGTGTGTGCGGACGTGAAATATATGAACTGACATGTTTATAATACATGAATTTAGTAGATTATAATCATTATAAGAGCTGTTTTAGATTAGTACTAAACATTGTGTTATATTAATAAAGAGTTTCTTTTATAATTCCTAAAAATTGTTCTATGAAATCGTACAAGTTAGGTGTGTATATGTACTTATATTTTACAGTGTGTTGTGTAAATACGAATGGATGAAGAGTGTTGAAGTAGAGTTAAATTTACTGATGTTCAGTAAGAAAATATAACCCATAAAAGAAAGAAAGGAAGAATGAACGCGTGCGCATACAGCCTGCGGCTCTTGTGCCCGAGTTCAAGAGACTACGAATGATTTATATAACGAGGTTAAGTTTCGTTGTACGAAGGCTGCTGTTCAGACGCGATTTTGTTTCATTTTGCTTTATTTTCGCTTTTATCTCATCCCTGTTGTTGGCGTTCATAATAGTAGTAGATACATTATGAAAAATACATAGTCGGAATCATTATTTCTCGAAAATGGTACGCATTGCTGCTGGTATATATTTACTTTTATATTCATCAAAGATCATA
>JAGJTL010000036.1:2398162-2436369 GCA_022063505.1 Calosoma granatense
TTTACATTTTATATTGCATCATGCATATGTAGTATGTATTTGTCAGATTGAAAAATCTAATAAACTTTACATAAGAAGGAATTCTTAGAAATATTTATGAAATGTATATATGAGCGGAATATAGCAGATAAACCAGTGTACGTGACAGTAAATATGCTGATAATTGCTTATGAATCAGATACATTATTTGAACGATCGTTCGTCTTATGATGATGTAAAATATTGTTTAGTAATTAAATAATTAAAGTAATGTTACTGGTTTTATGTACAAGTACGTATATGAGAGAAACATAATGTTTTATTCATTTCAAGTAATTTTTTCGTTAGAAATGTGTCCATTTAGTTGACGCAGCAAAGTCTGGAAAGTTTAGTTCATATTTTTCTTCATGCTTAGATTACGACGATTACGTGACGGGGACATTAGGTGCTTTTGAAGTAGGTACAGGACTTTGTTTTAAAAGCGTCGCGCGTGGGGTGGCTGATTGCCTCAGAATCTAAGGGCGGCGGTGACGTTAATTAGAGGCGCCGGCTCCTTCTGGCGTAACTTACCGTTCACAGAGGAATAATTACTCGCACAGATAAAGAAGACGAACAGCTTAAGAATGTCAAAGTTTCTTTTCTACATTTTGTTTCACGCGCGAGACCATAAATTCAGGTTCACATTTAAATTGATATAAGTTTGGTACGTGAAGAGAGAAGGGGAAGCAGCCAGCACACAGACACAGACACAGACAGAAGAGATACGGTGCAAAGTGGCGTTGCATGTAAAAGAAGCCAAGGTACAGGATTGAGGTACCGTCGCCGTCAAGTGATATATGCCGGAGTACTCTTATTATCGGTTGTCTTGTCGGCCGCGCCTCGCCATGGATTTACGATCGGAACTAACAGTATTTTACAGGAAACGTTTAATGGAACCGATACCTGACTACACTCGATTAATGAACCGTGCATAGCTTCCAGACGTATTCATTCGTCCACTGACGAACAAACTAAAAAAAATCACTTTAGCTTTTCATTTCATTTAGCTAGAGCCTATTAGACTATGCAGTAATGTACCAATAGAATATTATCATTGTAAGAAACAAAGATATAGAGCAATATATACTTTTTATTTAGTAGCATATATTTTTGCTAAAATAACACAATCATCCAACTAATATATAAATTAATCTTAATGAATATCATGGCTAAGGCAAATATTTACCATCATTTAAATTATTTTAATTAAAAGCATAGTTTATAAATTAATAAATATATTCCGTGTCTTAAAGTGAGAATAAAATTCTTGTGTCCACAGGAGCATCTCAATAAAAATACCGTGCACAACAAACTCGGCTTGTGTAACTAATTTCAGGTAAATGAAAATGAAAAAATTAAATTGTCTCTGTGATTCAGGCATACCAACCGTGGTTAGCAGTAATTAATTGCAAATTTAACAAATTTTGAATGACACATTTAAGATAAAATGTTTGTTATTATAAATCCGAAATATGAATATATAATCTTCTCTTTTATAACTGAACGTGAATCTTGAATCGTTCTTTTACTAAGCATTACTAATAGATGAATCAGATATATCTGTCTTTCTCTCTGTTTTTATTGTTTATCTATATATTTATTATATTTAAATAACAACTAAATATTATACTGTGATTAAAAGAATTAACATTGTTTAAAAATACTTCATTTCGCCTATACTAAAAGTACGGTGTGTTTGGAAACTTTTATCGGCTTAACAAATAGCGTATCTGAGAAATATTCAGCGTAACATTCCGTTAAACCTTACGGAGGGCATAAATTTATTCCTGGATCGGAGATAATCTCCAGGAATAATATCATACCGGCGGGGGTTTATAATTTACATTGAATTATCCATATTTTAATTTTTAATATATTCTGCTCAGACCGGAATAATATTCTTCAGATCTAGCGAGACGGCCTTTTGCGCTTCCTGCATAAGTAGGTAGTTTGCATACATCAGTACTATTAGCAAGAAATACGACCGGTCGATTCTGTTACTTGTTCTCAGTTCTCTGATAAAACTCAACTCGTGTGTGTAAACCTATTAAGAAACTAATATGCAATACAACGTTAGAATATATTGTTCGTTATCAAATTTATTCACATTGAAACTAAAATAATTTTGTCCTTTAATTGTATCGACTATTATGAAATCAATTGTAGTAAAACAAAATTAATAGAATTTAGTTACTATATACAAACAAATTATTTTATATTTTGTGGCAAATATATTTATTACAAATGTTTGTTCAGATCTCTAATTTTAATTAATTAGTGGTGTGTTTTATGACGTGTATATAAACAAATGGGCAGTAATTGGATATTGGCGTATAAAAATAATTTACCAATAAACATTATAAATTTAATAGTAATTGCATGAAATTCAAATTAATGTTTGTGTTAATATTTTAAACAGAATTGATATTTTACTAATTAATTATTTACTCATAAACTAAATGGAAATTAAAGAGAGTTATACAATTATATTTTGCCATTATTCACTATAGTAGTTTAAAGTATAACAGAATATCGTAATTCTTTCTAATTGATATGTAATTTAATAAATAAATAATTTGAATTTAGAAGTGCTTGTTTTGAGCTGTCACTTGAAAGAATTAATGACAGTACAGATAGAGTTTAGAGGAAGTACTAGCTGTTGCAGAGTTTGGCCGGTTACTAGCAGAAATTAAATCTAAACCGGTGGAGTGAATTAATTGATGAAGTTTTCACGTGCTAGTCATTTTTCTTATGGGCTATTAATTCACTCAAGTCAGATAAGAATATCCAAGTGCAAGACGATATTATTAATGGAATCTGTTTCTCAGACTGATTGCGCCAACTCTCCGTGGGGAAATAAACTTTAGTGTGTGCTCCCTTGCTGTAGTAGTTGTGTGTCGACGTTTTCGGTTACCGTTACGAATATACCGTTATACGATATTATAACATTTCCTTCTCCCTCCAGTATAAGTGGGGTCACGTTTACACTGACGTAAGCATACATGGCTTACCACGTTGTTCAAATACGGGCACACGTACTTGCAGAACATGACGTATTTTATACTAATTTATATATTTAAATCTGAATATTTGATTTTCAATTGAGAAAATATTATTTGAAAAAGAAAAACACTTAAATGTCACAGTAACAAATTATATGTGAATGAGAAAATATCTTAAAATATGCCAAGGACTAAAGAGTATAGTGTGTAAACGTGACCATTTGATTCGTGTAGGTACTTACATATGTTATGCTCTGAAAATAAAACTTAGAAATTGGCTGTCATAGTTGCTTACGGTGCACAATATTCCGCTAATATTGCTTTTTCTTTTTACATAGTCTGTCATCTTGTTCCAATACAATATACGTACGTACGTGACAAGTCGATGTGTCACTCACATCACAAATGAAAAGCAGTATAATTTAACTGAAGTGTTTGTTGCCGGTGGCGATAGTATGAGCACTGACACGCAGAGATGTGTTTGCGGACGAGGGCTTGTTACTAGCTACCTACAGTTTTAGTGATTTGGTTCGCTTGTTTTACTACTCGGCAGTGTGGTCCGCGTACGCATTGTCTCTACGGGGAACACGTCGTTGGCACAAATGTTTTAATTAACACGAGTAGTTCATAGGGTTTAGTTATTTAGTTAGTGAACTTGTGAATTCGCTGTGTGTCTACTACTCACTAGTATGAAGATTGTCCTTGGTGATGGATAGTGCGCGCGTAACACAGCGTTCGTTGACGTCACGCGCGACGCTTCACGTCCGTCTCTATCGATTGTTGTTGTTGTTGGAGGTGGCAGCGGCGGCAGCGGCGGCGGAAATGGTAGGTAGTAGTTGTGTGTGGCAGTGACGCGCTGGGCACGGGTGCTCTGCTGTTACTCGGAGGTACGACGTGACGTCATCGGTCGCTGTGTGTGTGTGTAAGAGTGTAGTAGTTGTTCAGGTCGGTCGGTCGGTCGGGTTAAGGGGTGTGGTGGTGAGGTGCTGGGGGAGAGGCGGCGCGCCAAGTAGGTGGCCAGTCTGTGGCGGTGGTATGTCGACACGCTCTGCTCGCATTCAAAGGCACCGGAAGATAAAAGAATGGATGTGCTTTCTGTACATTATACATATATACACATATGCACGTTACACACGTCCGAAAACAATTGCTGCACAGTTGTAGTCAGTTGGAGCGAGATGATGGATCGAAGTCTGGAATGGACGGCTGCATAAAATGGGTGAACGAGCGACGAGTCAAACAAACGACGTCCGGGATTGAGCAAAAGCGGCGAGCAGCGGGCGCGTCGTCCGTGCCGCATTCTCATACCGTGGTCTCCCGGTCCACGTGTATGTATTCCACAGACTGGCCCTTGTGTCAAGAGGACATTGTCGATCCCGGATCCAGAAGCATCTCCTCGGTGGGAATCCGCCGTGGTCCTACACCACCCACTACTCCTATCTCGCCGGCGATCAGTTTCTTCTTTCCTAAACGTCGCCTCCGTCGTCGCGTGCGTATCCGATGTGCTACACCGAACGCACCCAACAGCAGTAACGCTGCTATCACTGCAGCCGCACAACTCAATGCCGTGTATATACCGCCGGGGAAAATCTTAAAGAATCGTCGACCAACACCACAATGCACCTCGTTCTCATCATACCCCGAGGGACAATTGGGCCGTCCGTCACACCATAGGCTGGCACTGATGCACGCATCCAGTTCTGGACACCGGTATGGACATTCCCAGTCCGGCGGAAGGAATGTATCGTTTAGGCTCAGGTTTCCATTGTAGCCTGGATATTCAATCTGCAATTGTTGAAGAAGAGCTGAACGAGATCTAGAAATCTCTAGCCAGTTGAAAGCGGCTATGCCCGGTTCTCGGCTGACGCATTCCACTAGGAAACTAGGAGGCCTGGGTGGTTGCAGATATGTTATAGTTGTTTGAGAATCGCCATCGCCACCGCCGCCAAACCATTCCTCGGAAAACACATGTACTGCAAACTGACGTGCATTCGGTTCAGCCGGACATACGACGCGTATGAGACGTGCTGGGCGGCCCGAGTATATCAGCACTCTGTTTTTACTACCGCAACGTGCGGGATCTTCTTGGCTCGGCTCCAGTGGTAAGAAAGTTCCCCACGTCAGCAAGAATAGACTACGATTCTCGTGGGCTTCAACCAGCCATGGCATCCCTTCACAGTACATGTCCGTACGAGTTAATGGAGGATTTACAAATTCCACCTCGCCACCGGAACCGCGCAATCTCTGTTTACGTGGACATTCTGGCATTCGAATCATCTCAAATGTTGCGAAGAAGTACAAGTCTCTGAAATCTTCGGTGATATTCATTTTTGTGAGTGTAAAATGCAATTCCATATATCGTGACGAGGAGAGGAACACTAATGGTCTCGGATTGGCCGTAGATAATGTAAAGTTATCGCATACACAAGCACGAGGGATACGCACTTCTCTCCACGGTACCTCTATAACACGTAGTTCCGCTAATCGTCCTGATTCGACCGGCACACAGCGTGGTCGAGCTGTATGTGGGTCGGGTTCTGTTTCACAACCAGGATTTTCTCCGAAAGATACGTTGTGTATCATTAGACGGATTCTTTCACCTGGTCCCGCTTCCAAACGATATATGCACGATAAATTAGTGCTGCCACCGCGGCCGTACATGAACACATTTCTTGGTGAGGACACTTCGCCTGAACGCATTTTTCTGAATACTCTTGAACACGCATGTGGATGTGCAAGTTGAGCTTCGGGTGCTCGTCTGCCTGTCCATGGATCACCACCGAGTCGTGTGTCCACAAACTCGTATCGTAACCTAAATGAGGCCGGATGTAATGCGGTCCCGTCCTCTGTGTGGTGTTGTATTATCATCTTTGGGTTAGTCGACACGTAACTTTCACGGGGCGAGCACGGTCTTGTGATGCGGGTAAGGTTGCTTAATGACGTGTGGTCGCACAGTCGCGGTAGTTCGTCGTCACAATGATCAGCCATTATCCGTGCATCGTGGCCACCGCCATCCCAGATTCGCAGACGCGTTGTACACGAGTCGCCCATGGTTGTGTTAGGGCCGAGTTTTAGTGTAATTCCGTCGGGACCTTCAGTGGCTGATGGCGGTGGCAGGAGTGGCCTGTGACTGTACGATATGAAGTAGACCCACACTAAATCACCTGGTTGTCCATGAAATTTATATGTACATGTCGTGTTCGGTGGCAGAGTATGTCGCGGACTCAGCAATCGACCTCTTCGTCCACGTTCCTCCCATAAATCGTCTGCATTTGTCGCGTTAACGTCAAACTCGCATCTGCGCGATTCCCGTGAGTAGTCTAACGAGTCGGAGTCGGCGAATATCACATCAACGTCCAGTTCAAAACCACGTAGGGGTGAATGGGCCGTGTTGGAATGCAGCGGTATGCTGAACGGTGACGAATGGAAGGCCACAAGCATCCATGGACCGTGCGATACGACACGGGGCAACCAGTCGCCCCCGCAGTACTTCACTAGAACTGGGTCGTTCGTTGAGGGTCCGTCGTAGAATATCAGATGGTCACGTTCCCCGGTACACTCGCGCCACGCACGCAGAGCTTTAGTGTTGGTCTTGTTTAGGCTCGCCATACTTATCGAACGTTTCATCTGCATCTTGTGTGCACTCTCCTGTCTTACAGCTATCATTGCGTGTTTGCACGTTGGCACTTCTTTCTGATGTAAACTCCAATAACACGTGACGTTGCGTGGATACATGCCCGGATAATTCGGACTTTGAAGTCTGCAGGGTTTAAATCGGCATTCGTCAAACTGTCGCGTGCAATAAGTGCCCGGCGATACCTGACCTCGCTCCAGCGGTGCAGCCGGGCTGCCGAATCGAACCACAGCCTCGAGCTGCGACACGAATTTGTAGCGCAGATGGAACTCGAAGGGCACTGATTGCGGTGAATGGAACAGCTTGACACTGACAGTGATAGTTGATGTCTCACTGTAGTAGACAGCATATCCCGTGGAAGAACCACACCAGGAGCCACCGGTGAATGGACGACCCAGTTCCGATAACTGCATATATCCATCCGGGCAACCGTCTAATTCTGTCGCTTCGTAGCGTCCTACTTTGAAAGCATCGAATATTAACTGAAACAAATTAAAAATATCTATATAATAGTTAGAATATCAATATTTAACCTTTGATTAAAAAATATAAATATTTTGTATTGATCATCATTATAGTGGTTTGGTAGATAAAAAGAAATAGATAATTACAATAATGATTAATTTGTAATATTTTTTCAATCAAATCACAGTTTAACATTTAATATTGATTTAGTTCGTGAACCTTAATGTCTTGTAACCCTTATATCGGGAATCATTGATGTAGAAATGCCTATCAAAGCCTATTTTTAGTAAGCTATTTCCAATAAACCACTGGTGCCAAAACATTAAAAAGTACAAAAATATGTTCTGATAAACAGCAAAGTATCTGTTGACAAATTGTATACTGTAAAACAAACTGTGTAACAAAATGTATGTGTTTATTTTAGATTAATAGTATGCTGTTGGGTGCTTTTATAATGTATGAAATACAAAAGATGTTCAGTATGAAACGTACTAGAATAATTTAGTATGTTTCTCGCCTCGGCATTGTGTCTATAATTCAACATTACATTCTATTGGTATGCAGTGTGGTGGCTTCTACTTGTTCTGTGAATCGTGTATAGATAGTGTACCGGTACGATACCGTAAACCGTAACTATACGTGAAAGCAAGACACCGTGACCACTGTACAGACGATGCAATCTTGAACAGCGGAACTAACTTGAGATAGGGAATCGCTTGTAAGTTGGCAACACTGAACTAAGTGCATGTGATCTTATTTCAAGGTTGACCTGGACAGTGCAATTTGTCTACGAATAACTTCAAGTCGTACATTTCCAAGTTCTCAATTTGTTTTATGCACTTTGCTAAAGTGGAAGTTCACTTTGAATCATTAAATCGGCAGGACTTACAAAAGAGAAAAATAACCAGGTTTATTGTATCCCATATTTCCGTTTAATAAATCGTACTATTTATATTTGTCAAACTGATTTTATAATAGTCTTGAGTAAGTATTATAAGTTTAATCATAACAATGATATACGGCGAACAAGAAGAAAATACAAATAATTATTGAAAAAATATTTACATGGTATATATTTAATAAATAAGTTTGAGAATACTCTTAAAATATCTAGATAAAATGAAAGAACCACTTGAACAAAATCGATAATGTTAAGAAATGTAAGAGCCATTTAATAATATCAAGTACGCAAGAATAATCAAGTACATATAATGGAGAACTACTGAAGTCTTGTATTGTATAAGATGAGAATAGAACTGAAGACTGTATTTAAGCGCTGACAAGAGCCATATTACATCTCTTTAGAGATAGTTGAATTTTTGGATTACAGTGATAAGTCCTTCATTTACAATCTGGATAATCTAACAACAAAGTTCATTTGCACGACAAAGCAGTTTATTTAACATAAAAAAATGTTAAGATAATATAAGTTTATCTAGGAATACTTTACGTTTTAATATTTTGTTTCTTTAATATTTATGACTAGAGTAATATAATGAAAAATGAAATTTACATTTTATATATTAAATGAGAAAAACTTTAGTTACAAGTTCTATATGCAAAATAACTTATTGCAAGAAAATAAATATGTATATACATAGTTCAAGTAATTATAACCGATGCGAAACCAGGAATGGATTGACAGATAATTAGTGGCTAGTATCAAGGGATTTGTGTGTTCTTCTGTAGAACAAAATGGACAGGCAACTGACATTAATATGTCATTATAATGCAATATAATCCAGTTTCAAACTATTAGTATGAGAATTAAAGGCGTACGTATTATTAATATTATAATTATTTCTCGTTTTATATTGCGATCAAAGAGAATTTGGCATTCATGATATGTGTGTTGCATACGTTATTTTATTTAAAATTAGTGTCCTTTTTAATATAAGAATGAAGTAATCCAACACATACGTATAGAAGTAAATTTACATTGTAGTATGCCATGCTGTTTTGAAAATTTATATTCCCAATTATAAAACAGAAGCTAGCAGGAATGTGCATGTCTGAAATTTATATTGTTCCCGTTTCGATATATGCGGCAGTGCTGTAGGTTATTAATATAACATTCACGTGCTGCATGAACTTGTGTTATTTTGCAAAGCTAAAATCAATTAGAACTTGCAGTATGTTTATACAATTGCGTACACATATAGTTGCCGAATATGAAGACAAGGTCTCATTTCTATTCAATTACATGTGATACACTGCGAATGGAACACTGTGTTTCTAGTATGAGAATATAATTATTCTTTGCCTTTACATTAAGTCACAAATCATCTTTTTGCTGACCGCAAACAACTGGATACCATCTGTTATGGTCAGATGGTCATGTTGATAAATTATACACAATATAAACGGATTAATACGTAAGTAAAATCTGTATCTGATTACAAGGATATCTACGTATATATGTGAGTAAATATACTATGAAATTTATGATATTAATTTAATCAAGCTTCGTATAATGTTTGCAGAACTTTTTAATTACAACCTTTTAATTAAATGTAAATATTTCTAAACCTAGTGTTTCATTACGTATCTATATATATTATGTTAATATAAAATGATATAATTGAATATTTAAATATGAATTGAAAATTTTTGTTATTTATGTTGTGAAAGACAAATTCCAATTTATTTTACTAATATGGAGCTTATTTTTATATCCAAAATAATGATTTACATGAATTTTTTTAAAAATCATATAGTCAGAATAAAAAAAATAAAAAAGATGTATTTGTTTGTTGCTGCTAATTTAGATGCAAATATATTTATATTTTACATGTTATGTATGGAAAAATGGTTTTGGATAATACCAAAATTAATTAAAATATTAATCTTCTATTTATTTTGGATTCTAAATGCCATTAAACAACATACTTAATTACTTTTAGAGACATGCAAATCTATATTTGATGATTATGTTCTGTTTTTGTTATATTGTTTTGAAGAGATGTGTGTTTATTAAATAAAATGATAAAGAAATATTTAATAAAAGGAAATTAGAGTAAGTGTTCCAATAAATACACTCAGAGGAGAACAATGGTAGAATTTCGACATCGAATGAGAAGAATTCTTCGCATACGCACAACAAAAAGTCTGGGTCGATTTTTCAGTTTCGGGTAAACTTTATCCATTGTGAGTTTTATTCAACCGGGTTTCGAATTCTTTAGCCAAGTCGAATTAAGTATCGTGGACAGGCAGTACTGCCCGGGGGAGAGGGGGATGGAGTTTGTCACAACTATAAGGTAAAAATTCTGCCTTCCGATGAAAAACCATAACGCTATTGACGAATCTGTCATCGTGCCCCCTGGGCCTATGATTTATTTTATAATCGTAAACTTTTAGTACGCTCTTGTATTAAAGTATAACTAGCGACTTTGAGATTTGCTACAATTTATTTATCAAAGACTTAAATAAGAGTAAAATTATGTACAGTTGTTTAAGTATCAAAATTCAAATAACAAATAATATAAAATGTAGTCTTGTAAATTAGTAGTATATATTTATCTTAGCAAAACTGAAATCACAACGATTTACAATGAAATACATTTTTACTCCAATGACGTTTTTGATAATACATGCAGACGATAGGAGAATACACGGAAGAACGTATCGATTTGTTACTCTCTGTAAAGAAAGCTTTTGCAAAGGAAGAAGATATACTTTTTTTTTGTTTTTTAATATTAATATTTGAATGTTCATACATTTTATACAATGTAGCATGGGTAGCTTCTGAATACGTGTAGAAGTGCACGTATGTATGTATGTACGTGTGCTTTACTAACAAGTTTCCGTCTGTCGTTTGATGTTCATAACTGCACAGTATTTTAATTCTCTTTCGTTACTAGCAAAACTTTTAATGAGTAACGAAAATTTCGTCTCACTGCGACCAGAGCATATTTCAGGCTCACGTACTTCTGGGTACCGTACAGCGTGTAGAGAAACAACGTGGACCTAATTTAAAATTGCTACATCGGTGCGTGTGGAGAACTAATTTGTCTAGATTTTTTTTTAATATGCATTTATATATGAATGAAATGTACATTTCATACTTTATAAATGTTTTAATTTTAATACATTAACCAATGTAAATATACATTTGGTTTCTCAGACCTTTTAAAATTATCGTACCGTTTACTTTATAAATAATATCCAAAAGAATTTCAAAAACAGTAGATTATAAATTAGTATGAATATAACATATTATTCTCATTATTCATATCTGTACGTATTTTAATTATTTATTTACGAAGTATATTAATATGAGAATGAAAATTATGAACAGATTCTGCAGAAAGATATAGTACCAGCAATTGTAACACTAAATACACAAATCGATTGCAGAAATTAACATTTCCGTTCTTAAATATAACTTTTAAACTTTCGCAAAGTGCTATTATTACCTTTATTGGTTTATTTATTCCTCAGATAAATTATTATATTTAGATATAGCTGGCTAAATTTCTACAATATTAACTTGTGTTATATTCACTGAAAATAAACAGATATACTTGAACGACAAGACAAGAATTAATAACAAAGTATAGATGGTTTCCACACATACATGTATATGTACATCTATACTCGGTTAAAATTACTCAGGTGCTTTGTAATTAACGCCACGTTCGTTATGGAAATATGTTCATCCACGGTACTGAGCACCTCTCCAAATTTATCGTCCCTTACCATACACGATCTAAATTTAAAATTATCGATAATTTTCATAATGAAATATTCAATTATTAAAGTGCATACGCTCACGAAAGTATATAATCCTGTACAACATATTTTCCTGCCGTAAATTTCGGTACATATGTTATATGCTTTTTGTATTATTGGTTTCATCATTTTCCGTACCAGTTCTATTTTGAAATCGCCTGCAGGCAATTTGAAATGGTGGAATCGATGTTTCCGCTGGTGTTAAATCGTTTTCCTTTCATGCTTGGCTGCAGGTAACTAGAACGAATACGCCAGTTGCGATTTATATTTACATTTCATTTATTTCTCTATCTATTTTCCCAGATTAGAAATATTTTATTTTCGCGTAATAGTAGGTTGGTGTTTAAAATACAAACACTGATGTAGAATTAGACATACTTACATTTTACACATATATTATTATTATTTGTAGTTGTATATACGATATTTTCTGAATGGGAATTTATATGAAACTTTATAAATATATTAATTAAAAAAAAATAAAAGTTTGATTTATTGATTCAACCCCATAACAGTTATGTGTTAATGAATGGACTATCATTGTACTTTAGAATAGTACTTATCGATTTATAAATAAAAGATTTTTAGTTAATATGCAGGTCATGTTTTGGCAAAGTCAAATAATTTGGGCGTAATTCGGGGTTGCTAAACATGTAGTTCGTATGTGTAGTTGGGTCACAGGATTCTCGATGCGACTAATGCAATTACAGTTGTACCCAGGGTACTGAGTAAAACTGAGTAAAACGATGTACGCTAGCGACATGCTCAACTGGTTCTCCCGGAATCACAAAGGGATTCCAACAGCCAACAACCAGATAAGGTAGCTTCCCTCGACTGCGTAAATGATTGTACTCACATGTCATCCTGGTTAGATGAAATTAGGAATGTCGCATTAGTTTCTACTACATATATCTGACTCATTGCACGAATGTACCTCCTCCTACGTATATATACGATGTTCTTGAATAATTGCAAATTCAGTTGACATTCCAAATGAATTCTTAGCAAAACTATGTGACAGCAGTTAATTATCTGAAATAATTAAAAACTACACTAGTGTCCAACTGACAAGTTAAATTTACTAAAGAAATATTATCTATAAAATATCTGTCTCCTATACGCTATAATGCATATGTATAATTGAAATAAATTTGAAAATATATGCATATGCATATATAATACTTAAAACAGTTACAGTCATCCATATTTGCTGTAACTATAATTATATTATATGTTGTTATTAAACTGGTGGAATATATTCCATGTTTTATCATTTTCAAATAAAAATTAAACTTTTCATATATCGTTTATAAAAATCAGAGGTCTCCAAACTTTTGTTATGGCGTACCATGAATTTATGCAAAAACATTTCTCATACTATCGGTACAAACGAAAAATAAAATACGATTTTTAAAAGAAAATAATCACAATTTGAGAAACGCTGAAATAAATAAATTTATTAACAGATAAATATTAGCATAAAACTGGTATAATGATTTGTAAACAGTGTTATTTGTACATAAAATTAAATTTGTTTTCAAATATGTATATACTGTATATATATATATACTGTTAATACTGTTTTATGAATAAATTTTTTATTACTGGTGTTGCTGTTGGGGGCTTTGTGATGCACCACTTTTATTTAAATAATTAAATTCATGTAACTGTATACATTATACTGAGAATTATTTTCAAAAATAAACGTTACATTTTTTCATTTTTTAATCAACGTATTTACATGTGTAAAAAAATAATCGGTATTCCTATTTTCAAAAAATAATCCTTTGTTGTTTATCAGAACATGGAAAGAGCTTTGTTGGATTGGAATATTGAGCTGCATTTTGTTTTAAAATAACAGCTACATACATATGTTAGCGTGGATTACTTAAGTAACGTACCTGTACAATATCACCATGGCTATGTCCATTGGCAGTGAACGTAAGATGACAGAGAAAGGGTAGTCGACCTTCTATTGGTTTACTGAGATTTAGTTCATAGGTCTTTCCCAGATCACCGTAGTATGTGCGATTGCACACTGAAAAATATAATAAATGTATAATATCATATCAGTATGTGATTACATGAAATTGTGAGATACAATAAAAATAATTTATTTCCTCGAAACATGGATTGCATGTGTTGAAAACACGTTGGCTGCAATGTATTTTTTATTTAATTGTTTTTTATTATGGTTTCCAGAGTGTTAATTACGACAGGATAAGCTGATATAAAACAGTAACAAAACAAAATAATAAAAACAAGTAATATAAATAGGAAAATATTCTTCTGTTAGCTCGGTGAAAATAAAAACTAAACCTGAAAAAGATAATAGCTAGTATGGTAACTATGCATGTCTGCGTTAAAGTTAAAAGGTGTGTTTGATACTGTTGTTAAGGGAACTGCACCCGTGTATCGTACGACGGTGTTTGACGCTACTACAAACTGTACAACATTGTAACGTGTACTTGTCATATTGCAGATTAGTACAAAGAACGAGAGAACGTCGTTGGATTTTCATCTCTGTCGTTTTAAATTAAAATTTCGTTGGTAAAGCAAAATTACTCCTTTGTTTGGTATCTATCAGCACGTTACATGATTATCAAAAGATAGATTCTGCTGTGTATCCATTTACGTGGTTTATGCTACTGTCATCAGAAAATAATGTCACACATTAAACAAGTATTTAATGGAAACTTACTATATTATACCCCAAACACTAAAGTGTTTGTTGTTTAAATATACGCTATGTAGGTATATATATATATACAAAACAAATTTCAAATTTACTTATGAATAAACAACGAAACAAAAACTTGAATTTACGTATAAGAAGAAATATCAACTCATTATACACAAGTAAACAAGAAGAAGTTATAAAAACTTTTGTTTATAATTTAATTTAGAGAATGTTACTGTCGCTAAAATTACTCAAAAACATGCAAACTTTAAACGTACATATATACCTATGCGTCCTGTGACCTTTATGGCTTGTATGTAATGAATTTTAGCACGGAACATATGTCCATACATACATACATTATATAGAACCGGACATAATCATAATTGCATGGCTGGTGAATACTTATGTTGGAATGGTGCGCCGGGTGGCATGTGTTCGTTGTTGTGTGCGTCATCCTTACTTATATGGAATAGAGCGAAACATTTCTGTAAATGGTGCGGTCCTTTTCAGACCTGGTACAGCGGGTGGGTAAATGCTGTACCGAGCATGTTATGACCGTAGTTACGGTTACGGAAACATGTGTACATCTGACGCCACCTTTTATATGTAGTGGAAGATATTCTCTATATATGCATTTCTAGACTTGTATATGTAACAATTGTTACTAGGACATAAATGTAGTCACTGTGTATAACGATTCCGATAAGGCAGAACAATATAATCTGTGGATTTTGGCTTGAGAAAATCTTGTACACAACCATAACATAAAATAAACGTGTGTTACAGTCGGAAGTATAAATGTATGTCACATAAAGATCTTCACTTGTTCATAAAATAATACATTTGTGTTTTACAATACAAAAAAAAACTGAAAATATGTATATATTTCATACAAATTAAACAAATGATTAGATTAAGTTTTTGTATATTCTGTTATATTCTAATACAATATATCCTTCGAATCTTTCTGTAAAATTCTTTTATAATAACTTAATGCAATTCTTTCTAAGATTTAACAACGTGTTAATTAATAAAATTATGGTTTTGACATTTTGGATTGGTCCTTTGATGTTTTTGATGGTAGGTCTGAATGAAAAAATATCCTTTACTTTAAAAATTATATTTTTATTATAATATGCAGACAATGTATATACAAAGGTGGGTATTGGAAGAAAAATGAAATCTAATGTTTACCTGATAATATATTGGTTAAATGTTTCATAGAGTAGTAATGACGGAGGCTTTGAAAGTATTTGTCTCTTATAGTTCTTATATGTGTTTGTTTGATTGAATTTTGTTTAATTTATATTAATGTAAATACATTTAAAAGCAATGTATATTCTGAAAATTACTTTGTACAATTGCCAGTGCAGTGTTACAGCGGAAAGTATATAAATGTGCATTATACTCGGAACTGAATTTTGAATCGATGCGCTACAATTGTATTGTATGCAGCGGTGTGTCTGCGCATATCTGGATGTAACTTTTTATGAAGCCGTTGACCATTTATAACTACGAAATTGCTCATTCATCAAAACCCCCCGACACAATTGAATACGTGCTTCCGTATTACCTATCAAGAATCGATAATACTGTTCCAGTTTCACGGAACGTTAATATTACACCAATATTATTTATGGAACGTGTATCATATATTTACTTTCAATCCCCCGAAATTATACACCATTTCATATAACCCTACCATATAGATACATTAAAAGACGATATTTGTTTAACTAGGGGGTTATACGTGCTCAGTAATATGTAATATTAAATGAGATTTATTACTTTGCACGTGGATTATATGCTGAAAAATATGTACAATATTATATAATACATTCTCCTTATAATATATGCTAGCAAGCTTGTTTTAGAATTAATGCAAATACATGATCTTTTTCTCTCTCAACAAACTATTAAATTTCTAATCACCCAAATACCGGCACCTTTTTCTTACATGGAAGTACTATATAAAAAATAAATAAATTTCATCTGATATTTGCAAAAGTACGTACTGATCGAAGACTGGGTCAAAGGTTTTCTTTGACGGTAGGTATATATTATATATGAATTCCGATAAGAAGACCAAAATACGCTGTTCGCTTTTATATTTTATTCGAAAATGAAGAGATATCCAAGGAACGAGATGAGTTTTCGTGAGAGTTGAATTTCAAATTAAAAACGTTATTGCTCATTCAACCTTTGTAGTCGTTGAACATGAAAATCCGAGCCGCGGATACGAAATCTTATTCTTCTCAGCCGGCTTTTGTCCGACTTTTCAAGATTTCATTTCAATGTGGTCCGGTAAATTAAAATATCTTATACAAATTCAAATCTACCTTTATTCGTAGAATTATCATCACGAAATTATCATTATTCTTAGTTACAGTCTAGCTAATGTCTTTTACGCTTAAGTAAATTTCTGATTCATCTATTCTTTTCTTCCCTTTTTTCCTCTACAAGAATCTTTCATATTTATACCATTTATTTCTTTATTAGTCTATCCTTCGGTATAGACAATATTATCAGGACAATTTTTTTTTCATATGTATTAATTTTTATTCACTCTTTATTGAATAGAATATATATAGAGTGTAGTATAGTAAATTTGATGTGAGCTAGTTTGCATTTCGAATAGTTTGTATGTTTAGGCTAAACGTTGCGCAAAGGTACCGTATAAGTCAATTTAGCACTTTATTTTTCCTATTCCATTTTCAATCGGATGGAAACACTGGATATCTTCTGTATGCAATTGTCACATTTGCAATTCAAACTCGCAATTGGCGGAAACAACCGTTCGCAGTTGGACGAACAACGAATCTTCACAGAGAGTTTGCAATTACAGGTTGGTCACAGTCGTTGACACTAGCGTAACCTTCCTCCTATAAAGCACTAAGTATATCAGCAGCAGGAGGAGGAATGGACGTACCTAGTCACGACATACCTGCATATAAACTGTCATACATTTGTAACAAAAGAGCGTACGTTCGGCCAGTTGAAGCCGGATGTAAGATCGACTTCATTCTGACGTTACCATGACTACGCTAGTTTGTCCGTAGTTCACTTGATGTTTTAGAATGTAAAACATAAACTGAATAATACTTTTATCATAGCATAAATATTAGTTTTCAGTTTCGTTGATTTTTATAATATTCAGAAAATTATTAATTATTCATTAATATGCAAATCGGCATAGGTTGCTTTAAAAGTTTAAAATTTAAATAAGGTAATTATAATGTGAAATGAAACTCACATTTCTAATATGAGTAAAAATAAAAGCTATGCTATTGTAGCATTTGAAAAATTCTAGTTGAAAATTAAATTATATCCGTATACAACTCAGTCGTGAGGAATTTTTTAATTACAATCGGACACCCAAATAATTTATTTTATGCAATGTGTTATTTTAGTTGAATACATTTATTATCAATAGTTTTATCACAACAAAATCATCAATATCACAATTTAATTTTGTCTATTTATGAAGAAGATGTATATTAATTTTAATATTTTAAAACATGTTTATATTTTTTACATTTTTGTGTGTGATGGAAATGCATATCCAACGAATATAGTAATTTTAGTTTAAAAGATGAATGAACACATAATAAAGTATGCAATTTGTAATCAAGTTGTTTATTTCCAAGCAGGTAACACGATTAAAACAAGTTCCTTCATAGATGTTTCACTAATTTAAATCCTTGTTAATTAGGACATTTCACGAATAACTTCACAATTAAACGTGTTGAAAATAAATTAAATCGTCGGCACCATACGCTGCGGTGTTGTCGGCAACCTCGCTCCGGGTTCGGAACATTGTCACCACGCATTCAACAGAGGTGGGTGCGTTTTTCCGTGCTGGTCATCAGATTTAGAGGGTCTCTTTCCGAACACAATTCTGTCCGTTGCTCTCTCTGGATGAGTTCAATCGTTTTCATTTGTACTCATTCAGGAAAACGGACGCAAATACGATCTGGTTTTATCTTCTCAAGTTCGGTTTCCATTGTATGTTTGCATCAACGACCAAGTGGTATTGCAGTCAGTTTATTTTCAAAGTACAGATGCCTGGCAGAGTAAATGTAAAAATATTCACTATAGTAAATTATGACAGTAATCGTGAAATTTATTTATCAATATAGTTGTGCATTGTCGCGCTATATATTTATCATTGTCTATATTTACTTTAAATGTATAAATAACATAATGGAAATATACGAATAACAAAAGTAATTCTGTACAAGCAAATATTGTGTACGAGTTTAATGACGCATCGTTTTTGCAAACAATGCAGTTTTTGTTGTGCACAATTAATGATGATCACACCAGATACGCGTTTCATAATCTAATTTCAATTTTTGTGGAAACACTATATTGCTGTTAGTTTTGAAATGTGATAATCGTAATTTGTCAACCGTGTGAATTCCAATAAACTGTCATTGGAGCGACACAATGCATGCCGCATGTCGGTCGTGATGATAGATATTTTTTTATTGAATTGAAGTGGAGAACGAACTGATTTTATACCACAATCTGTTGACCAATGTCGCTCATTTCCGGTGATAGTCGAGTTCTACACGCGCTACATTTAACTGATGAGTTCATTTCACTGCACTTGATATTTGTTATTTACATTATTCGAATATGTTGTGCAAAGAATGAAACTGTATCAACAATAATTTGTACACAAATATAAATTCAGACTTCGTGTATGTTATGATGTGTAAATGGACAAACTACAGTTACATGTTATGTAGATCAATGAGAGTTAATTCTAAATAAACCATTTTACCTCATATTCTGAGCCCGGGCATGAAAAATTTAATACAATTATTAAACACACTAGCATCTAAACAAACGGATTTCCTATTCAATTAAGTTTACTTTTTGTTACATGGAAAAATATGAATTAGAAATTTGATATATAACTTAATTTTATAACTACCGAGTATAATGTTCAATTTAATTAATGGTATTCGAAATTAGTCTGACGAAAATTTTTAGATTAAATTATAAATTACCGAAAATGACAGTTTGATTGATGGCTATTTCCTAATTGACCGTATTCATAGAGGCAGTTTCCTTTGGCTTGAGTAAGGCCGTTGTAAGTTATTGATAGAAACACATTTAAGCAATGGAGTAATGTAGTAACAAGCGTGTGTTTCTGAAACGGAATGGTGATCGGTCTGAGTGTCATCGTACGTACATTATTTGAAGGGTACACGATAATGTGATATATTGTTGAGGCATACAAGGGACCTCTTATCCACTTCACTCTCAACCGCAAATACCTTTGATGTGTGCAACCAGAGGACCTGTCGTCAATAATTGAGGTCCGTTATCAAATTATCCCGTCGATTCACACACAAACGTAATTGTGCGACACTACCATGTTACAGTATGTTCTTCCTTCAACTCATGTATGTACCGCACACGTGTACTTGAGATCCTGTGTCATACATTACAGAGCGCAGTTACCAACAGCTAGTAGTATCTGCTCATATTTCTAACATATTACAGACAGCAATCAAGAATACTACGGAATATAAACACTTGTAACTCATTACCAAGTCTTATAATCATAAGTATCGTATATTAATCAACAACTATTAAGTATTATTAGCTACAATCATTTTAGTTGGAGCAGCACTGGGAACATTCTTATAGAGAGTATCCTGTCAGAAACAGACTCGCCATGCCTGAAACTTCGCAGACAATACATCATATCCATTTAAACTTGCATTCAACGCAACTAACGTATATAGTTTATATATTTTTCATCCTCCACAGTCTCTTCTAAACTTACCATATTTATCTTAATTTAATTTAATGTATCGAATACAAATTTCCATAGTATATATGTAAAAAACAAACTACGTATTATTTACAAATTTTTAGACATTACAAAATAAATACTATTATAAACTGATTTACAAATTCTGCTTTTCAAGTCACTTTTAAAAAATGCTTCAATTTCTATAATTGCAATAATATCCGTGTTATTATAAATGGAAGTTCATCAAAAGTAAAATACAAACTAAATTTAAACAAATACTCGTTATATATGTGCGCGTATTAATTTTGTGTTTAATCAGATTTTTGACGGCTAGAAACATGGCACAGATCTGCAAAAAATCCGTGGATTAAAATTTCTGTGTTCTGACAAATAAAATATCGAGGTTTTATTGTGAACCGTTTTTTTTTTATTTGTTTGGCAGTTTTATCGAACGTAGTTATGTATTAGTTTGGACATTTTTACATGGTGCAACAACGATTGTTAAAATGTATTGTAAATTTTACAGTGGTTTTCCGTACTTACATTCAACTAAGCTGTGAATATACTATTAATGTTCAATCGTACTATCAATCATAGTCCGAAATATAGCAAATAAATCACCCGTACTATATAAATATTATATACGCTTTTAAACAATCAAATATAAGAGTAATACACCTATCTTTTAATATCTAATATTAGTGCTACGAAATTCACAGTATTAAATAACAGAAGAATACATTTATGATGAATAAATATTTTTAATTTTCTAGAGAGAATTTTATGAATGATTTTATTGCACAAGTTTCATTAAAATAAAACACAAGTGTACGTATTCGAAATAATCATGTTGTCGATATGAGAATTGTATCAAATATGAAACATTTTGTATTGATTTTTGATTGCTGGTTCGCCGGACGAGCTAACAGTTTATATAATGATAGAGTATGAAATGAAATGTTACGTTGAAAGAACATAATCGACCACTTGTTATCCTGAATTCATAGAATTTTGTCCAGCAATTTTATTATGGCTGACAGAAACATGTGAAAAATGTTTAAAGCCTTGAATATTAACGTACGATTGGACTATTAAGAAATTAATGATATGACAGTAAATGATGTTTAATTGTAATTTTTGAAAAATAATATATAATGTATGATAGATAAGTTATTAAATAAATATATATTTTGGTATGTTCTTTAGAGAAATGATGGTCACATGCGCAGTGGCATAGGAATTGGTATATTAGTGTGAGGTAAATCAACTACTGCTACTACTAAGTTAACATTCCTTATTAGTTCTGATTCGGGAAAGTTCCCATGTGCTCGTTCCCTGTTAATTTGTGGCGGTGCGTTAAAGCATAACATTATTAAACGAGAACGTGTGCTTTCATTTAGGATGTACGCGGAATTACTAACTAAAATCTCAAGTGCTGCGTTACGAAATTAATTTTCGATATAAGTAGGCTTTCAGATTGTGGTGGGATTATAAAATAATTACATTTTAATTTAGTATAATTATTACACTAGATCGTATAACGTTGATTTACATTAACATGAATTATGTTATGTGTACTTGCATTTTAATTATAATTATTATTAAAATGTAGTTCACATATAAAATACACACACAGCTTGAGAAAAGATTTGTGGAAATGGCAGTGCTCAAATTAAATTGCAATGCTATTATTTATTTTCTATAAAGAGAAACAATTTTCTTGCATTTGAAAATATTAAATTTTCCATATATAACTTGAACAGAGATAGCATACCACAAGCACAGTGTATGTATTTGTATTGTACGAGTATAATTGGTTTTATACGAGTTGATATATTTACCAGTGCAGTAAAGCGGTTCATCCGAGTTGTCTCCGCAATCATCGTTTCCATCGCAATATTTGTCAAGTCTTACACAGCGGTTGTTCCGACATGGATATTCGCTGATGCGGCACGCAGGCACGGGTTCCACTCCCGGCGTCAGCAGTGCGAGCACGCACACCGCCGCGACGGTTCCGGCCAACCACAGCCACCGCCGTTCCATCGTCCTGGAAATAACAATCATCCTATGTTAGCTAGATACATACATACATGTACTCATACGTACGTAGCGAGACGTACATGCAAATTAATCTAGATTGTGTGAGCAAAGCGTAACCCCATTCTGCTACCCTGCTCCTCCCTCGCGCCTCCCTCAAACAACCATATGACGCACACGTCAAGTTACCAGTGTCAGTATTATTGATGACATTATAATGTAATGTTGTTGTAGTCGTAAGTGGTACACCACAAACTGACTTTCAGATCATATCATCGTAACATGCTTACAACAGATTGCATATAAATATTTATTGAATCACTAACTTAACTAAATAAAATTCAATGCATGTATCGTGTTTAATTTCACAAAACTAAATATAACGTAAAAGTAATTGAGTAAAAAGCATGAAAATATACAAAGTGCAGTTATTAATTTTTGTGTTAAGCTGACTGAGCATATTTTCGGAAATCTGATATTGCAGAATGCAATAATTAGTTTTTAAAGTGAATTTTGGCACAATTATGACCATATTGCTGAACGCAATTCACAACACTGGACTAGACTGTACAATCGCATCAGCTAAAATATAGTTTGCCATAAAAACCGTTTACATTTCGCATCGTTTTATAATTACATTTTTAATTAAAATTGATGTTTGACTATGATACGGTCTGCCAAATCCAAAATATAAGTATACATGTTACAGTTTAAACCATACTTATTAATACTTACTTTTTACAATATAGAAATACATTTTTTCCTAAATACAAGGTAATCGTCATATTATTAATGTATTTGTATTTTGCAGAAAAAAAGTATCCAATTAAGAACTCCAGACATATATATACAGCGGTGCGTATATTAAAGTTTATGTGTAATGAAAATTTTAAATGTTGGTTCTGCGAAACAAAATACTGATAAAACAAAACGAAGATTTCTGCCGTCCATAGCTAGTTAGTGTTTTTCACTTTGTATTATTGTACGGATGCTGCCTACTACTACTGCTACTGCTGCTGCTACTGCTGCTGCTGTACGCAAACAAAACGAACGTAATCCAATTATAAAAGTCGGATATTCCGGAGCACTGGCTGCTGCTGGTGCTGTTCCTGATTTTCTAGCAGGAGAACGACGTTTCTATTTATGGATTCAGTCCAAATGGATGACTTTATTTTCCAGGTCACGAAATATTTATATGCAGTCACATCCCCGATTGGTCTATTATCCAGTGCATTTCATTTCACTATGTCGATTTAACAATACGCATTCTTATTTCGTATCGGAACCATGAAAATGGAAATGCGCAGTTTGATCGGAGCAGATGCTAAGAAGTCTTCCATTTTCTACCTAGTGCCAGATGTAATCTGAATGGTAAAATTACTAAAGTAGTTTTTGCTTGATTACTAAGTATGAACTTCAGTAATAAAAAATAAAAATCATGTACCTACATCGTTTTACGTTAGGAACTGAAGATACTAGGACGTTTGCATTAAAAATTAGGAGCTATTCAACAGTTAGAGTTAGTTTATACGTTAAGTAATTATTGCAACTGTAACTAATGCCTTTTTTATGCAAACTAAAAACAAACTTCGCAGAACATAAGCAAGTTTTTAAGTAAAATTATGGTAATGTACATTTGCGGAGCTCAGGATAATTTATTAACTAAATACAAATTTCATTTTAATTATATAGAGCATATGATTGGTTTTTACTATTGTTAATATATTATTAAGGATAATTAATATTTCCATTAAGCATTTATAATATATAAAATTTTAGTCCGTACGTATTACATCAACTTTTCGTCTAGCGTAGTACACATATGAATAAATAACAACACATAATTATGTTTATAAAATTTATATACGTATAGTGCAGTTTATGTGCTGTTATTTCAGGGTAGAATTTATTTTTTATATTTAATTACCTCTAAAGTTGTGTGTGTGGACAATAGACTGTTATTTATCTGGAATTTTTACATGAAACGCTGCTAGTTGGTAAAGGACATTGGAATATATTGTTGTTTTAGCAGTCTGTCATTGGGAGTGTTTGCGTATGCCAGTGAATAACTTTAACTCACAGGCGTGTGGTTGTCTGTGAAATTTAAATATCGTTTTTGTTTTCTTTACTCGCGTAAACCTGCAGTACGATGGGGTACTTTCAACCATAAATTTAATTTTAATTGCTATGTAAACAAGCACCTTTATAACGTTTATGTAAATGTTCGTTCGTTCAGGACTGACGATAATTTCGGTTGCAGCTGTTACACGACGGTCTCAAAATTTTAATTAAACGGTTGATTGCAGAAATTATTCCGCCAGCACACATTTATAATCTTCGTTTGTCGAAAGGTGCTATTAGCGTGGTTCTGTGTGGCTAGTTTCCTTATAATTTTCCAACCTTCTACATCATCTGTACGAAACTTTATACTTCATATTTAGTAGAAAATTTAGCATTATACATATATTACGTATATATACATTGAAAACTATACTCAGACAACCTCTGACAAAAAATAGATTGTCCTATAAAATGTTCATGCTTTTTTTCGGTTAGAAGACGGAATCGCATTCCGTGTCGGTTTTGGAAGAGTGTAGATTGCTGTGTTTTGACAACGCGTCATTCTTCGTAAATGCCTGGTGCTTTATCAGAGGCCGGTGGTGCGACATGGTGCGCTCCTGCCATCATCTGCGAAGCTTTTGTGTCACTTGTGAACCGGTCTTTATGTATTGTTGCGGTCGACGAGGATTTTCCAGTGCTTATCTTCGCCATTATTCTGGTAGTTTTCTGGAGGACATTTTTTAAGGTTGGTTTTTTTGTTGCTTTGCCAGAATGGTAAACACGGTGTAGCTTAAAGCTGCTATGACATGTTGTATTATTTAAAGCCAGCATTGTCTCAATACGGATATATGAATACTATATAATTCCACAATTATATATGATCAAAACATAGTTTTATATACAACTAATTTTAACCTAATCAACTACAGATTAAACTACAGTTCTTTAGCATACTTTTATCGATAATAATTAATTTGTAGATATGACATTTGTTATAATTACAAATGTAATTAATTAATGGAAACACTATGTAAACAAAAGTGATTACTAATTACACTCCACAGTACACTATTAATATTATATTACTATAATAATAATGTAAGCCTTTTGTAAAAACGGACAGCATTAATTAATTGGCGTCTGGTAAACGCGAATTTCACAATGCTGCTGTTCTTGATCTTACAAATAACAAACCATTTTCGTGATGAAAGATAACTTTCATCAATTTATTGCCCGGCGGATCGGGTGAAACAAAGAAACATCAGCCATTGTCAAATGTGTTTCCAGTGTAGATCTGTCATCAGTGTTGCGGTAAGTTTGCCCAGGGTTACGCCACCAACTTCGGCTTCGACTTCGACCCGAAAATACAGATGAGATAGCACAGAGGGCCGCCAGCGCAAATGTACCACCATAACGTCGTTCGTTACATTTCAGAGATGTAATTATAAGAGCATAATCTGGCTTTTGTGTGTGATGGCTGGCAGTACGTATATTGCGTTAACTGTGTTACGACACATGTGCTCGTATTTTGCAAGCTTTTACACATCCATATGTCAATGGAATGTGCACAATTTAATAACGTAAATAGACACTATGATAACATATGTTACACTCATGTATTCTGAATGTCGTGCAAAGAAGAATTTCATATAGACCAGACATATTATTCATTTTATTTTGTTATTCTATGTTTCATATATTACATATTCCGATTAAACATTTTAATTTTACTCCAAATATATTTTAATTATATTTACTACAAATGAAGGAATTTTTATATTTGTTTCAAAATCATTATGTTCCTGGATTAATCATTAATTATAATATTGTACTATATTTAGATATTGGTTTAATTAAAAATTGTTATATATATTTTTTTCATTATCTAAAACGTACAAATAATATTTTAATATGTAAACATGTAGATATTATCAGTACGTGTAGCATTTATTTTATTTTAAAAATTATATAATTCATGACTTAGTATTTTCCCTGTTAGAAATATAATGTTAGTATTTTTTAATTAAGCTTTTATGTTGCAAGAATTCCACTTTACTTTGTGTTTACAAATACATACTATTTGAACATACAAAAATACAAACTTAATATCTGGAAAATAAACTCACAAGTTACACAGCAAACAAAGATGAGAATATGATACATGTTAATTAAACAGTAATTACGTTCCTACAACTTCAATTACGTGTTCTTTCAGTTTACTATTTGTTTTAATTTCTATTATTTACATTTTGTAAATAGCTTCAGCATTACAATGATGATAAAATGTAAATATTGTATTGTGTTATAAACTGTTGTAGTTTTTTAATTGTATTGGTGACATATGTCATATGACATATGTGAATAAACAGAATATCTAACACTTGTTCAAATATGAAAATATTAACTAGATAAATAACTTTGAGCAGAGAACATGTTGTATTTTAGGTTCAAATCAATATTTCAAGTATCAAAATTATTTTCTTTTTTCTCTATCGAGGATAATAATTTAAGGACAAATAAGGGCTTATTTGATGTAGTTATTGATTCTGTACTAGATTTATTTTACAATTTTTGCTGTAAATATAAAAGAGAATGTTATATCACAAAAAATTACTCGATACACTGTACATTAATTCATATAACTTTTGTATAAATTAACAAAGTGTCTTGTAACAATTACATTTATTTTATATTTTGTTTTACTAGTTTAATTATTTCGAACCCTACAAAACTTTCGTTAATCTCACAATATCGCGCTAATGTTTAATCTATTCCATTCTCGGTTACGCTAATTAGTATAATTATAGTACATATGACTATTTCATTAAACTAGAACTCGTAGTACTTTTTGTAAAAGATTTTCAGGTATTATTTGCGGTGCTTGTGTGTTGCGTACTTCGTGAGCATTTAACGAGTTTTGTCACAAGTGAATGAACTTATAACTGTGCGGAATTAGAACTTATAATTCGGAATTCGTGGCGACAAACTTAGCTTAACCCGCTGTTATATGTATACAGTGTAACTATAGGGCAACGCACCTGCGATGTTCCAGGACGTCGGTTCAAGATTTCAGGATAATAGAGTAAATAGAGCCGGCATGCATAGCTAACGAACGGAGCACGTCGCAATTATTTAATAATAAATGAACTACTAAGATTTGGGGCATGAGATTTTAAGTGTACCGGTACAAAAGACAGGATATTAGATTACGTATTAATCATTCAGTAAGTTATACATGAAAATTGGTTCATTAACTGAATAACATCTAATACTTTATTTAAAATAATGTTGGGATATGTCAATGAAAGATATATTGGACGTTTTATTCATGAATCAAATTGTAAAACTATATCATATGGTATATAAAGAGTCTGTTACCCCAGTAATGGGAAAGACGTGATGTTATGTATGTATGTATGTATCATATGGTCCATATTCAATTAATTGTTTTTATTATTAGTTTATATAAAACTTATTTATTACCACCCGAGGTTATTCATATTTCAATGGAATTTTAATTGAATCTAATGGCACATTGTTATTTTATAAAGTGTTTATATTTATATCAAATATGAAAATAATATTTCATATTGGGATGGTAACATATGTACACATAGGAATAAATTTTGAATAACAAATCTTACCCTAGTGTCTTAGTAGAGAAGAAACATGTCGTAACAATGCAATAATAATAGTAACAAAGTGAATATTCCTTAGATCGATAATATACGACCCTGAGGCTTGTAGCTATCATCCCTTTACGCGGCCCCCACCCCATCCCACTGCTGTTGACGACCTAAATCTTTCCACATCCCCCACTCCAGGAGTGCAACGGAGCAATATTGTGTCGACAGAGAACGAGAGCGGGGTAACCGCCCTACACCACAGTGATGAGTGGGTACCACAACCCCTCACATTCTACCTGATTTTACTTGCAAATGTTTTGTAAATATGCGGTTTAGAAGGTGAGATCGTGTCGTGCAGGAATATTTTAAGGTTAGTTTCTTGGCTGCGATGAAAGATCCATCTAGAACCGTATAAAATTTAAATTTATTGCGTCGATGTTTAAATTGGAGAGCGCGTTTTTTATCTATTGGAAGCTGTTGCTTGTGACTTTTTTTCAATGTATTTGGATTTTCAAAAATCGAATCGAGGTACAGTACTTCTATTATCAATATAAAGAAAGAGATATAATATAAAATTATGAAATGTCCGTAGCGTATTTCATATGCTGGATCTAATATACATATTTCAACCGAGCTAACGTTCGTCCTTCACCGAGAAAAAAGGGTATCCCTTGTAACTGTTCAAGTGCCCTTTAAAATTATACCCTACTCATTCATTCTTGTTGTGTGCTGTACAGTGAATGTGGTAAGACCGACCTTACTATTCATGTATGTGTTCAGTTCGTATGTAAGCAAGTACCTACCCTTACGCCTTTTGATGTGAAATGTGGAAAAAAGTCCATTACACCAGCTAGTAAGTATAATTCGAATCAGCTGCTTTCACAGGCCGTTTCTTTGTGATGCACCGTAACGGATGCAATCAAAGAAGAAATGTACACATTCGATATACAGTAAACCATATAGAGGTTTCCGTGAATTTTCCTAAAAACCAGGTCAATAGCCAATGTGTGAAAGGAACGTTGCTTCAATAAAATACTTTTATTTATTTGTTTCAAATCTAAAAGTGACAATTCGATTATTTGATATGAACATAATGAAATTGTGTACTGCAAAACATTGTGTATATTTTTCTTTCTATACAAGTTCCTAATCTATGTATTGTTTAATCATTTCTCGAATAATACCTAGTGCTGCTATATACTTTACAATTTTGTTCTAAAATAATAACACCACAATAAATAATGATTTATTTCCCTATTAGTTCTTCGTTTTACAAATACTTTTATTGTTCATTTCGTATAAAATTCATACTGTGTACATTATTTTTGTTTGTTTAAATAGAAATAATTATGATGTAGCTTTGTATACATATTAAAAAGACTGTTACTGAAAATATTGAAATAAAATTTTCAATTTATGTTTATTTTAACATATGTTTAAAGCAAATATTTTAAAATTGTAATCATTTTACTTCAGTTTATAAACTGCGGTTATTGTTATTTTAAACCATTCAACCGAAAAATAATAAATATGTTTATAAAACGTGTAAATGGTTTTGTTTCTAGTATAAAAATAAATAACGTACCGATTATTCCGGCATTAAATAAAATATAAATATTGTCAGAACAATTCAGTTTCGAATAACGTTCGTTCGGTAATTTCAGTCAGCGTGGTTTTAAATGAACAATGAACAGTTCATAATTACTGTATGGTGGTAGGTTAATTCAGTTTTGTGAAATACTAGCATGAAATTGAAAAAGATGAAAAAAGCGCGTTGGATAATCATATAGACAAGAAGTGTCTTGTAGTTTTATGTGAATCCATTAATTCAAGTGACATATAACGCAGTTGCGTTATCCACTCCAATAACTGCTCGCTGAGTTGACACTTATTAAAAACTACGTAATTTGTTCTATACATGTTGTCGGTTAAGCGGCAAGGCGGTAAGCTAGAGATTGGTATGGCGTGTTTGTATCGAGTGAGGCGTGAAGAGGCCCTAATGAACTCTGAACTTAGTGTTAACTTGTGTGATATGTTTGGGAAGTCAATCTGGCTCTCCGAGTTGTGTCCGCGGAGTTACGCCTGCTATGTAACCGAGGGCCGAGGCCGTCGTGGTAATGAGCCTCGCTGGTAATTAACTTCCTTCTCTATACAACTGTCTTGCTCTTTTCATTTAAACACACTCCTGTTAATTCAAACAGTTCTAAATGCAACGATTCTAACTGCTGTGTATATCTCTCTCTCGTTTTAAAATAGCTTTTACTTCTAATACATCTAAAATAAGCAAATAATGTGTATTAAAATATATATGTTTTACGCCGTAATGAAAATTTATCTATGTACTTTACATTCATTGCAATAAAATAATTAATAACAAATTATTTTAAAGTTTAAACATATGTGTGATATGTTCAAATATCATTTATTTGAATAAATAGTTATTATGAAGTTTACAACATTATAAATAGAATAGTGTAACGGAACAGTCAGGCTGAAACAGTAAAGTTATGTATGTATGTTATTATTAGATTGTTCTTGTAGTGTGTGGTGGTGTACATTAGAGGCAAAGCTTTTGATTTACCGGAATACCGGCGAATAGTTCACGGAGTTAACCAGATAATCATATATGCCATTCATCATGCAAATATTGCATCTGTCGCCATAGTAACGTTTACTTGCATGTATGGGTGCATGTTAAATTATTATGAACTCATAACTCATGAAACTACATACCCGACATTCCCGCGAACATTGTGCAAGCGTAATGAATTGAAACATGTATTTAAATTAGTTTTGTTTAGCAAGTTCACTTGCAACTGCTACTATTTTATATAAATATATGAGTAGCTATCTGGACATATGTTTGTTCTCACAATTTTTTTTGTACAGATATATTTTTGTATTAGGAAAAATGTACTTTTTAAGGAAACGCGAATTCCTGTTTTGTGAAATTTGCATCGAATACTGAAAATATATGTTTTGATATACATTAGATTCGGGTTTATGAATAGTATAATATTAGTTTAATAATACTTATTTGTGTATGGTTACAGAATTTCTCTCAAAATAGATTAAATATTGTCATGTCTGTTGTTCACGTAAAGTATAAAAATGTTCTAGAAGTGGTATTCGGTCAAAAGGAAACCCTCGCGTAGCACAAATTACATAATAAAAATCATCTCAGTGAATTCAGAGCACGCCCGAATCATCCGGGCCGCAACACATTCACGCGCATATTGTACGCGCATGCGCTCACATAAAATATTTCCGATAGTTTCCTAAGAATTATTTTCATTTTATTCTTTTTCACTATCCAGTGCTCGCGGCTTTGATATTTCTATCAAGTCGGCGTACGTCAGAGAATCAAGACGGAGGAAATCTTGGAGCGATATCGTCTTTGTAAGTATAGGGTTATTGAAGTTTTGTCGGTCACGAAGATATTGGACAGACCCCGATTTGGTTCCATCGGGAGAGGTTTCATACTGATTTATTATTTCATATCTTCCGAATGGTAAATTCTTTGTGCATTACGAACACGACCGATCATTTAAAGCGCGTCACATTGCAGTTCAACTGTCTATAAATAGCTCGTTATAACCGTGAAATATATATATCCGAGGCTTCTAAACTGAATAAGATTTTTGTTGATTTATTTTGTAACCAATATATGATGCTTATGACTATATTCTACATATGCAGGTACCTAATGTACTACTATAAAATTTAATAACTCTTATGCCATAATACTCATTGTGATAATTTCTTTTTGTCTCTATCTACTTATTAGCTGTGAAGCAGGATATCTTTGAAAATAGTTACGTGAGAATGTAAAATGTTCATACATAGTATATATATAGGGTAAACGACATTGATACAGCAATGGTCATCAATTATGGATTACTTAAAATGGATTCGTATTCAGTTTGAATTGCCTGGTGCGCCGTGCTCTGTAACTATAATTCTACCTACCGTTCATTGCTAACAATGCTTCCTCTGTCTGCCTCTGCGGCATTTTATTGCCTAGATGAATTTTTAAAACCATGTTTCTCTTCAACCCCATTTGTGTTTTTGGTCTTTAAAGTTTCTAACTTGACTCTTAAAATGAAATTGTGTCTGCAATTTAACTGTCAACTTTTCTTCTTTTTCATATGTATCAACAGAAACTGCCTTCTTATTGTTCTCGGTCGAAAATTGTACAACGAAATATGACAGCGCGTTGTGAAAAAAGTTTTAAACAATTCTAACCTGATGCAAGTTAGTCTAATTGCATAAAACTGTACGCTGTGCCTGGGAGATTAAAAGTAAATATGAAATTAAAATTTACTCATATGCCATGTTCGTTCATATCACAGACTTTGCTGTATTTACACGGATATTTGTATTTATAAACAAGCGTATCATTATTAAATCGAATAATAACAAATACAGTATTACATATTTACATAATGATTGATGGTGTATGATAAAATCTCGGTACGTAACTATAATATGATCAATGTTCTTTTATTATTAACATAACAACGTAAAAGCATAATTAAATGTGAATATTTCATTCAGTATCCTGTAAGAGACTTGAACGGAAATACGCGTTTAGATAATCATTGTATCGAGTTTGCCTATTATCATGTCCACGCATGTGCATACATGTCTGTACATCTACGATAATTCAAAAACAAAACAAATTACAAATTGAGATATGAAGCTCAACCGGAAATGATAGTAGCGAGGACAACGATTTCCGTTTTTTACAATGTGCCATGGTAAATATTGATTTGACAAAAATGTATCCATATATACTTGGAAATAATTGAAGAAATTTCATTCAATTTATTTTTAGAAAATTGTAACCGGAAATTTACACTAAACTATTTAATTTTAAATATATTGCCCGTGCGATAGAAAATGAGAAATGTCAAGCGGTTTTGTAAATAATGGTAGACCGTGAACAGGATACGGTACATGTACATTGTCGGATTAGGTTTTTACAGGGGCGGGGCGGTGGTGGTGGGGTCAGGTGAGGAGGAGAGTACAGGTGCAGGTCACACAGACTGTATAGAGTTCGGGGCGGCGACCCTGACCGCAAGTCCGCAAACAAGCCCTGGGAATGCGGGAGTTGTTCCAGTCACCGATACAATTACAACTGTGGCCGCTCTACTAAATTGACGAGTGGAATAGCACCAATGGTGTCCGTTACGAGTGACATGGGCCACCAACTGACACAGAAATAACAATGCTTGAGACCAGAACACCTACCCTAATCGTTATTTAACAAAGCCGGTCACTGGTACTGTTGCTTTATTTTATTTACCTCTCTAGTGGTCAGTTGTTTCAAGTTTAGGTTACTACTAAAATAAAAATAGATTTACCTTTGTTGTTGTTATATTACCCTGCTAAATTCAGTGGACTTTATTCTCAAACTATGTTTTAGTGTCTGGATTATTCTTCCTTATACAAGGATAAGAAAAGTTATATTGATTGAGTTTAAAGATAAAAGTATAGTAGGATTTCTCTTGGTATATTTCATTTCATATAATATACGTACTATACGACGTAAGCTTAAGCATATGTTTGCGAAATCTAACTAGTAACCATGGTAACACTCAATACAGCGACATTCAAATCTGTATCCGGCACTAACCTAGGTACATATGGATTTTATTCCACAATGAATTGTTGATGTAGTTCAATGTGATCTGGCAGCTGTCTACAACAATGTACCGAGATATCTTGCTACATATATGAAACTGATATTTCCATTTTACAATATTTTACATGATACGATAGGGGTCAATGGAACGGATTACTATTTTAAACCGAGAGTTATTCAAATTCGTTTACATAATGAAATTATATCATATTTTACCGGTTACGGAAAAAGATTTTTGTGCAATCTATATTAATGTGAACGGTATATACTTTGTGAAGTGTGTGTGTGTGTGTGTGTGTGCAGTTTGATTAGATTCGCTTTAATATTCAAAATGCGATGAGCAAACATTTAACCCGAGCTCTGAACCTTTGATGATAAGGCGGTATCACGGTTTTCACACCTACCCTCATTACAAAGTGTCAAGTGTTCCATAACCTCAATCCGTGATATTTCATTGCACGGTTAGGTTGGTACACCTGCAGAATTAACTCGTATTCAATAGATGACGGTAGAAGCAGACGGTGACGCAGGAAACCCGTATTACTAACACGTTGCTAACGTGAAGATCCGTTTATACAGGGCCGTCAAACCATCGCGCGAGTTAGCGTTCCGCTAAATGCAAATGAAGTAATTTTAGTGATACAATAGATGTCGCATAAATACCGAGCTTTCTCTATATATCATCTGTCAGTGTGAGACAATTTGCTTGCAACAGCACGAGTTGCTGTATAACACCCACCACCCACCACCCTCACTGTTCTGTACTACCTTACACCGTACTACTACTATCTGCCTTCGTAACCTACACAGCGGAGGGCTTACAGTTCAGTTGGTTCCGGCCATATTCTATAAACCTGCCTGCTGCTGTCTATTCACCTCGGTGCCGTAGCATATAAATTCGCTGGTACAATCGTTTTACAGGATAATCACTTTCCCCGACGTTTATACATAAATATATTCAACCAGAGCACATAATGAGATGCTGCAAAATTAATCTCTTAACCAAAAACGGAACATGTGCAAAAATAATTTTATAATCTTTCATTCAGGTACAAAATACACGTTAAACTATGAAATCTAATAATCGAAATTCACGTTTACGACTATAAGTTCTGAAAGTGCAGTCCAATTGGTTTCAACTCTCAAATGGAGTTAAAGTCTATTCAAATATTCAATAATTCTATGATTAGCATTGTTCTCCATCAATTATGAATAGAATCAATGTCAATTTAACATGTATTCATGTTCCATTCTATATTTAAATGACAGTATCCAGACACGTACCGATAAAAATATCTCTAAAAGCCGGATGTTGACAGCTAACTAACAAATAATTATAAAGATAATACAATAATATGTTATACTTACTGCGTATGTCGATAAGGACACTTATCTGTTTTGTCAGGGAGCATAGGGAACATTTTTCTAAAATATATTTATCTATTATATGTATTTATAAATAACTTTATTGACGTTAAAGTGATCTCTCATTCGTTTACATATGTTACTCAACAAATTCGAATTTGGTTGCTATAGTTTCCGTCCTGGGAATAGGTCTCAGTGTTATTTTACGTTTCCAGAAATATTTCTTGAGAACAACGGCTACAATTATAACGAACGCAATTACTGCCAGAGCGGTTATAATATTGATCTGGACATGATGCGATGAAGTTTGCTGTTGTGGTACATGATTTGTTTGTACTGTTTGTGTTTGGGGTGAAATAGTATTTCCACTAAGTTTATCAGCTTGTAAACTATGCTCACTAGTGCTTCTAATGGGATTATCTGTGACATTATTCACGGCAGTTTTATTATCACTGCAGGGAATACCATGAACATTGGTCGTTTTCAAAGATGCTCCAGGAATAATGGAAATCCTGTTCTTTTCTAAGATATTCATATTTGTAGAAAGCCAATCGCAATTCCATTTATTATTATCCAAACTGATCTCCTTAAGTGACTTTAAATGCATTACAAGATTATCAACAATGAGCGAATTAAGCAGATTGTTGTCTAAACGAAAAGTTCGCAGAAGTTTAAGTGAATACAATGAGCTTACTTGCATTGAAGCAATTTCATTGCGTGACAGATCCAATAGTAGCAAGTTGGAGAGACCAGTAAACAGACCCGTTTCTATATTCTCTAGTTTATTCCCAGATAACGAAAGCGTTTGCAGGGAAATTAAGTCCCTAAAAGCACCCATTGAGATTCGCTCGATTTTGTTGTTTTCCAGACTGAGATATTTCAATTTTTTTAGATCAACCAAAGAGTCTTCATGTATGTTTTCTAGTGAATTGTCATTCAGTAAAAGAGTTTGCAAATCATTTGATGATACGAACGCTTTTGCCGGTACGGATGTTAAATTGTTGAAACTTAGATCACAAAAGGATGTTGTTAACTGACCAATTGGTTGCAACTCTTTTAATTTATTATGATGAAGCGATACGTTCTTCTTTGCATGTTTCCAGTTGAAAGTATCCAGCTGATTGTTTTCCAGAAGTAAATCGGTCAGTAGTGGTTTGTTTATAAAGAACTTGTCTGATATGGATTTAATGTTGTTCTGCTGAAGCCACAATATTTGTAACTGCGTATTTTCCAAAAATATATTATCACTAATATACGGCAAGTTATTATTAGATAGAAACAATACACCTAGAACCTTTAAATTTACAAAACAATCATCACTGATTTGAGATATTTGATTCATTTTTAAGCTTAAGTATTTTAACGAGACGAGAGCACTGAACACTTCTTTATTGAGTGAGGTTAAATTATTATTGTTTAAATTCAGCACATTCAGTGCTGTTAGTCCTGCGAATGCATTTTTCTCAATAGATTTTACTTTGTTATTTTTTATTATCAGCCAGTCCAAATTTTTAAGCGGTTTGAAGGCGTCTGACTCGATGACTTCTGTATTTCCATTTTGAATATAGAGGCGTTTCATGTTTTCGTAACCATTGAAAATTCCGGGAAATATTCTAGGCATATTTGCGTTATTTATTTCGATGTCGTATACTTGTTTTGGGTTGGTAATGGCTAACGTTGATTCAGCATTGTCTAAAGTTATATTTTTGCAGATGGCTTCATAGGTTCTCACATTTTTCCGTGTTGTACACCAAAATTCAAATCTTGAGCAGACGATATTATAAATTGCTGTTTTAGTAGTACATGTGTTTCTTGTTGGAAAACTATTAATTTGCGGTATTAAGATCCCAATAAATAGCAAAGAAAATAATGTATATTTTATATCCATTTTACCTGAAAATAAATTAATTAAATTAGATTTATTTTACACGATGTGACGTAGAAATGTTTAATAAAAGTTTATGTTTAAATTCAGCATAAGTGATTATTTTAATAAACCATACACACATATATTATATTGATACGCAGTCAAATGTGAATCATAAAATATTTATAAACAATCATTTGCATACAAAACATATTCAGAAACTGTATTGACCATTAATAAATAAATAACTGTATTTATTATCGACATCATAAATTGTGACAAATTAATATAATTTCATAACTCTGTTATCATAAGTTTAGTTAACTGTGTAATTTTGTATTTGTTTTAATGTTCACGATATAGAAAATTGTTTTTCAATTATTGTGATTCACCCATTGCACCGATTTTTTATCACTAGACACTATAGAAATAAAACTGAAACAAGTATATAACACACAAAGATGAATTTTCGTACGATTTACTTACATATTTTATTATAAACTACATGTTTACAACTAAGCACTGTGCATACTGAATTTCACTTCTTTGTAAAGTGTGCATTTCCTTTTATTGTTTGTCATTTGTTACGCCTAATGCGTATTTGTTAACATTCAGAGCGTAATAGTCATATTAAAGTAAGAAGACAGCATTAAAAATTGTTACAAAATAAGTTGCAACTATTTCACACCATATTTAATTTGTAATATACATTTGTAAAATGTGAATTCAATATTTATTCTATTCAATTATTCTTAATATTTCGTGTTGTTATAAGTTAATATGTTAATGTTATTCATATACATATATTTGCATTAAATAAAAATATCAAAAATGAAATTTATTTACTTTGATTACAAGTAGTAATTGTTTTACTTAAATATATAAGGATGGTATACACTTACTCGATTATTATATATTCCAAGATACACAAACAAATTGTTGCACCAGTGTCATTGAAGAAGATATTACTAATGACGGTCTGAACATATGTGTGGTAGATGTCATTTTATAAAAACATGTTTACAGATAAGCATATCACAACATCCAGGAAATAAATACTATCTCTTCAATTATATCTTCAAACCTTCAAAATATCTGTTCTTGTACGACAGAGTTTACCATTCTATACAACCAGGAAATCTATATTTCCATTTTGTAATATCCAAAATAAACAACCGGATATATTATAATATGAATTTTACTTTTTTGAGGTAAAACATTTTCATACATCAATTTTATATAAAAACAAATAAATTTTAATTACTTGCAACTGTTTGAAAATATTTCACATTTTATAT
>JAGJTL010000036.1:2469078-2487914 GCA_022063505.1 Calosoma granatense
AAATATTAAAATATCACTAAGCATAGGTATACATATAGATAGATATAATTTAAATAAAATGTTCTAAACTTGCAGGGTAAATTTAGTATTACTAGACTAGAATTTGTAACACATATTTATTTGAAATCTGGTCAACCACTTTTCAATCCATTTTAAACTATTTTCCTACTAATAATTATAATAATAATAATATTCAATTATAAATTCAATTTAACATCATTTTGTCATATTTACATTTAATCAACATCCATTTATTTTTGATATTAATTATAGAATTGACAGTTAAACATATGAATAATTAATCAGATGCATAATAGAGAAAATTTGCTTTAACTTTAGAAATTAAATAAATTACAGTAAATTATATTGATTAATTACGGACTTGAGTCAATTTCAGCAAAACCTTTATAATTTCTTGTTTATTTAATAAAAATGGAAATTATGATTTTTATATCAGAACTCGCTCTTGAGTTATTGTGTTCAGGTGTTTTATATTCTGCTATTGTTGTGAATATGTAAATATCGGATTTTAGAGACTTCTAAGTGCAGAAAAATATCAAGTATTTTCTTCGAATACATTATACAATTTCTGCGGCATACTGCATGGAATGGAAAATATACTATTTTCATGTTTGAATCCTTATTTAAGCGTAAAAGAAAATTTGAAAGTGTAGCCTTATTAATATAGTAATATCTATAGTCGTCTGGTAAATGCCACAACGGCAGGCAGACATTATTCGTGTTTGTACCTAACTGTCAAGGGGATATTGCTTCCTTTGTGTAAGCCTCAATTCAATATTTAATTCAGCTATAAAGTACGCTAGTAAAGTTTCACTTCTGTTATAACTGTTTCTTTGTACTGGCATGAAATTTGTCAAAGACATACACACAAATTATTAAATAAACGCCTAATTCTCAAAACAAGTTAATTAATTTTAATAATTTGCTATTGTTCAGAATGTAAGCTCCGCAAAAGCATTTCACAAAATAATGTTGAAATATTCAAGTTTAGGGGTGAAATATTTTTGCAATTATTAAATACTACTACGTAAACAATTTAGTAATTTAGTATCGTAATAATACTATCTATTAATAGTACCGAAGTTTTAATAGGTACCTCTATGAAATTTGATGTTTTAGTCAATATTTAGAGAAAATCCGATTCAATTACAAAGTTGAGCATCTTACACGTTGCGGTCAACATGAACTCGGTCACGGTTGATTACGTTCGAAATTTATTCAACATTGATTCTTTCAAACTTCACCAAAAAATATCTGTCTAGAATTTTCCAATTGTAGATCGAAATCACAAGTAATTGATAATTGAATTTCTTTATTTTTAAATTCTTAAAGGTGATTTATAGTGATTGTAAAAAATACATGTGAGATTAAAAATGAAATAGCACAGTGGTGCTTGCAAAAAAAGATGGAATTCAAAGTGGAGCAGTATTTGTTTGCGGATCATGGATAGCTTGACCCATGAAGTTTTTAATCTGTGCTGGAAGTAGAGGTACAATGCGTACAGAATCACAACACTCCGGGCGCACATTGTGTAAGCTGTATATGAGAAAGAGCTGCAGAAGAGGCGGGAAGAGGATTGGGAACAATCTTCAAAATTACTTCGAACTCCCATTCCGCGTACAACACATAAGAACACAGAGGTAGTAAACACTTGAACATCGATCACACAAGAACCCTCATGTTCGCATCACGACATTCCGTAATTTATTTTTATTATTAAAACCGATTACAGAAATATATCCTGTTAGCTTCATATTGGAGTATATATAAAAGAAATTTAATATCAATATAACACTAGAGAAGCCTAAAGTACTACTGTCCGTAGCACAAACGTATAATTTTACAAAAAGTTAACAAACAGCGTGAATTAATCAAGTATATATATAGGAATCCATGATTGGAATACTACGGTTCCATTTTTATTAGAAAGTGCAGGCATAGTTTCCAACAAATTTTCGAACAATCTACACTGTATACAATTCACGTTTCCAGAGGATAACAATATTAATCCTTTTGCGAAAGGAATATCTGTTACCGCACTAACTAAATTCAAGGACATTTATGCTACTTCACAATTTCTTGCTTGCAAGGCGAAGTGCGCGATTTAGAAACACTGGTGATCAGCAACGGAAACATACAATCAACGAGACGGAATCAGTTGTTGCCGTGGATTTCGGCTGCGAAAGAGAAACTTTCTCCGTAATTGGATGTATCGATTAGGAATAGGATGAGGTCGACAGAATATAGGCACCGAGTGAAGAGTGAGGAAGCAGGGGCAGCAAGGGGGAAGGAGGACCGAGAATGGGTCATACTCTCCTCTATGTTAACTTGTTAAAGAGACTGTCGGCTTGTGCATTTGCCACTGGAACACGCAGCTAACAGCGCCACGAGCACGTTGCGGTTATCTTGAACAATTTGTAATTCCAGTCCTTCTAATTGCTGTACAATTCGTGTTATTACCTACAGTTAACAAGGATTTTAGCCGAACTACAATTTAGTGTCAATGTTTCCAGGAAAAATTGAAAAGCTATTTTGAAATATTCAGTTTATGAATAAAATGAAATTACTGGAAAACTGGATGAAAATAAAATTTTTTACAAAAGAATTAATGAACTATTACAAATTATAAATTGTTTCTTTGATAATACGTACAGAGATGGATGGAAGACGGCTATAATATATAGACTTGGCTATATTGATGAACTGATTTAGAGATGTTTTGTAACTAAACTAGATTGTGATAAAGTGAAATGTGCATTTCTCAATCTCATTGTTGGACATGTCTGTGTATGTGTGTGTCTGTGTGTGTGTTATAGTACAACAAAGGAACAACTAGCTCGTGATAGACTTATATGTACGTAGAGTTGTTGCCGACAGCATGTTAGTAGATGAATAGATGTGGTATAACTTTTTCTTCCACGACTTATTTATGTCCCTGGCGTCTTATCCTTTGTTCGGTGTCGAATGCGATTCTCGCATCGTTCAATCACGAACGTAGAACTTCATTTCCAATATGAGAGTCTTCTCTCTCTCTCTCGCGTATAACGGAGCAATCAACGCCACGACATTCTCTAGAGAAAATCGAATAACGTTTAAATATCCATGACGTCTAAGTAATCTATCCGTAACTGCTGCAGAAACTAACTAGTTAGCAGTTTGAACCGAAATGAACCAATCAGCATTCAAGATTAATCTCTTTGTGAATGTGCCACCACCTTCTTGCTCGCTGACGACGATGTTCTATCGCTAGAGTTTCACCGCCGTCCAACGCCACAAACCCGACGTGTTCAAAGCTCTTGATCCCTTGTGCGCTACTAAATATGCTGCCAACATTATACTCTGAGTTGTTTTACTTCACTGACTCAGCTAATTGCTATAATGTTCTGATTAGCAACACCTACCGTGCATTGAGATGTAACAAACCAATAGATATTTCATCAGATGTTAATTTGTAGTTTAAATTGGATTCGTTTAAACCTGCGAAACTCAAAGCAATATTACGAAGCTCTATAGAAAACATTTCATAATATACAGTATTAAAATATGGCCTTTGTTTTACTGATTCCCTTTACGTGACCCTTCTGAATATGACATTAAAGCATAACATTTGATAATTGAGTACGTAGAATAAAACGTACGGTGGAAACTTGTATAGTACTGTACTGGAAATAGTCCATTCTGGAATCTGTATGCGTATATTGTAAATTCAGTGTAGCACAGAAGCCGAGGGAACTACATTTGTAGAAAATGGGTGGTAAGGTGGATAATTATGAAGCGGTAGAACGACCGCGTAGTTGTGCGACATCTGGCAGATGGGTAATTATCGCAGTTCCATTATATACAGCAGCAACCTTTGCTTCTGCATGCGAGAAACAACAGGCCGACAGTTTTCATGAATACAAATGTACGTGTCGTGACCCATAACCTCATCGACATTTTCCATCCCTAGATCAACCTAACCTTAAATTCATCCTAACCTCAAACTCGCTATACCCTCGAACTTGTACACATCCAAACTGCCATCTCTTGGTTCGCAGCGGAATTAATGTTATCGGGGATTCAGTTCAATGTGAACAACTTGGCCATGTCGTAAAACAGTCGACGTGCCAGCAATCTTCTCTTGTTCGCACAACTACCGTTTCCTCTAATTTTTGCTCCATATTTTGTATGACCATTTCCATCGCCATCCTTTCTTCTTTATTGGTGCCACGGCGCATTTCCAGAGCGAATTTTAATGGGCGTCTTGCTTTTTCAGCTGTTCGTTTTGGGCCCACTGAACAAACTCGAATGTTTGAGTTGAGGATTAATTGACCAAAATGGTTGGATTGTAAACTTTAACGCTTTAAACTGACAATACTTTAACCCTAGAAGTTGAGAGACAATGAAATTAAGAATATATCGTTAATTTTAAAATACTACGCATTACTATTAAAGAACTGCAAATCAGTATAGAGTAAAGTTTTTCTTTTTGTGCTGCTCGCAGTAAGAAGGTCATAAATTCTTTAGACATTTTAAAAAATAAGGAGAATAGCGAGAATGAGCTGAAATTACCTTAGGAGTTTGGTAACAAAAAAGCAATTGGTTTTAGATGCCGTATAAGAAAAACAAGTGAGTAACTCCCGTACCAAAGATAACTGGATAAAGGTGGAACGGGCGTGTTAACTTAACGGTGTTCGACGAAAAACATCAGAGCTGCACTAGTTCTATGACGGAGCGGGTCTGTGCAAGCCCCAGTTTTTTTTAGGTGCTGTTGTTCAAGCGTATCGTGAAACAAACTATTAAAGTACGCTTATAAGTTCCGAGACACGGGCACTTGACAAGTATTGATCAAGAACCAGCAGCCGTCGTCATCGTCGATGTGCTGCTTATTTAAAGTGAATTAACACTGTCCCTCTGCACGAAAACGACAAGCATTTTTTTCCTACTAGCTATTCAGAAAAAGCTGGAAATGCTAAGACAAATGTCATTCGAAACGTTCATGTTGGTAACAAAACTTTTTTTTAGATACTACACACATGTAAAAAGATTACTATATTTCAGTTTACAGCTTTTACTCACTGAAACAGTCAGTTCAAAAAACGTTTAACTTAATTACAATGCCATACAAAGTGTAGTTATATGTATAAAATAGTAGGTTTGACTTTGATGTTAAATTGTAAAGCTACGCTGTTTGCCTTCTACTACATTATTCAAAATCAGTACATAAGCTTTATCCTACCTTATCCGGTCCTAAATTCCGGCAAACAGCTAAACAGAACAGTTTAATTTCGTACATATCGATTTAAGGTCTTATGTAGCAAACACTGGAGAATTGAAAGGGACAAGTTTCCCCAAGTGAATCAATCCATCTAAAACGAACGTGTGTGAATGTTTTAATCAGAATAAGACATTGTAATGGAAGAATACGAATTACTGTATTGGAAAACATTTATAATAATAATATTTGTCAGTGTAAAATACAAAAAAAATTATTGTTTTTAAATAAATATATATTTAGTTTGTCATACAGTACTTGTACGTATGAAACATCAATAAAATCCCCTTTGAAAAATGAATATCATCAATAATATTTAAAAAAGAAATCGTTTTTCTATATACGGTAGGTACATTTGAATATTCTGTAATATTTATTTACGTGCGTGTTTTTAATATATCGTACGTTATCCTAACTGGGATAGAGGGGGTAGAGAAAAGAGAAGAAGGGGTGGTTTTGAAATGTGGCCACGGATTATCTAAATACCATACTCGCTACACGAACGATAAACCAAGCTTATGTGTACGTTACCGACAAATGTATACAAATGTCTACGCCCGCGTATACACATACGTTAGTGTGTTGCCGGTGGTAAATCTGTTATTTAGCTGCGCGATTCTAAAGCAAGCATGCCATGCGCTAAGCGTTAGACTAAATTTGTATTTACTGTGTATAATGGGAACATGTATCGGGATGTACATACGTCTAAAGAAGATTCTTTACTAGATCAGATAGTGTAGACAAAATTTCAGATATACTATATCGTTCAGTAACAACGTCACAATTACAAATTCTCCGGGCATAATAAGTTAACAGTGTCAAATACAATAATCAAAATTGTTATAATATCTCTAGCTACTTAATAACGATATACGTACGTAGTCCTGGAAACAGTAATCATATGGTACTTGCATATAACATTTTATTCAAACACATAATCGCTATCCACTTCTAAAATCCGTACATTTATCAATAGAAACGAAAAAGTTATAATACGTAATAAGCCATAAGTAAAGATTGATAAAACGTTAATGTTACATCAGAATATGTACGTACTGTTCATGGAAGTCCAATATTACTAGGATTTGTATGTTGGTGGATTATTGTTTTTAACAGCAAGTGCAATCTTGTTCTTAATGTTAGCGTAACAAGATTTTCCTATTCACAAAATGAACAATGACAGTACTCTGGTAATTAATCTACAACGAATTAGAGTTCCTGGATAAATTCTGCACGCATAGTCACGAAAACTTCTAATTATACAGATACGGCAAGCGCCCACATCCTACATCTAAACTCCGTTAAACGATTAACGAAAATCTAACCGCGCGTTATACGCTATAATTCCTACACTGAAATTCACTTGCTCCAATGCTGGTATAAAGAGGAACACCTACGATTTTAATTATTTAACATGTTGATGAACATTTGTAAGTTTAAACAACTTGTCACATGAATAGAAATTACTGTCTAGGAAAAAGATACCAAGAACATGGCATCTATAGTTGTGATATTCACATTGAATTATAACTTGTCTTCCCTATTACATTGTTTGAGAATATTCAGTGCGTAACTAATTATCATAGTTGCAGTGTACAATTGAATAAATCATAATGACAGTTACATAATAAGATATAAACTACCAAATTTCTACGTTAATCCAGAGACTATTTTTAAAATAGTACACAGTTCATGTGCATTGAAAGAGCAAATATTTCGTTACATTCCTTTCAATTACGATGAGTATATATATATATACATTTTGAGTGTAAACTCAATTCACATGAATCTGTTTTAACTGTTCTACTGAAATCAATAGTTTTTGTTTTCGGTTTACCTATTCACGTGTATGTAACACATTAACGAAACATACTGCACTTGAATTGAAACAGATGCGTGCGTTAACTCCTGACGAACAGCTTTATGTTGTGTTTCATGGCACGAATCCAACCACAATTACGTTTCAATCAATCACACATCGGCCCGAATTAATTACGGATAATCCGCACAATGTGTCCTTGAACAGACACACGCCGGATTATAGTATGCATTTAAAACTTTATCAATTATTCAACATACACAATTATCCTAATGATAATTGCTCTACAATATTGCATGATACTTTTGAAGAACTTTGAACATAGGTCAGACATATTTCTGGAAGGGTCACGCAAGGATTTATAATATCCTATTTGGAAAGCATAACGCACATGAAATGAATACTACTTCAATATTAAGTAGCCGCCAGCCGTACAAAAGTTACATATCTCGATCCTTTGCACATGTGAGAAATTGTCTATATATATGTGCCCGGTTAAAAATAGATCCGAAAACCAAACCGACTTGTCAGAAATGTCTTAAGAAAGAAATATACTGGCTTGAAATTTCACAAATTTCAGTTCCGTGAACGCACATTGGTTGGCCGGCTTCAGCCCAAGAGATGAATTAGTCTTAGCCGTTCGCGATAGAAGTTGGCAGCCCAATTTAGCTGTCCGAATCCGCCTTATTTCTACAGATTTTACGCGTACTGAATACCGCAGCTTGTTTGTTGCTCAACAGTTCAAGAACAGAGCAAACTGGATTACATCAAGTTCAGTTCGAAATCGTGCGCTAATTATCATTTTTTGTTGCAATCCAAAGCTGAAGAACTGAAATCGATAATTTGACGAGAGTTTTTGTATTTCAGTTAGTTTTAAGAACTTCTAATATAAAGTTATAGAATTATACTAAATATTAAATTTAACCCATTATAAAGACAAATTTGAGTCCGATATTGAAGTAAGCCCAGTCATACATATACAGGCACATAGACTTGACAATAAAAGTTAATATTTCATTTTCATTGGATAACCGTATGAAAATATACGCATTTATGTAAATTTAAATGTTTGCACAACAATACAGATGAACATCATTCTCCACATTTTACACGCCATATGATTCCATTATTTGAAAATAATTTCCAACGAATTCAGAATTTTCCACCAACTCTGGATTCATCCACCGTAGACAAAACTCGGTCATGTGTTTCACGTAAATAAAAATCATATTACACACACACGGAGTAATGGCAGTAGCGCTCCAGCACGTTATGTATGATAAGAGTAGTAAATACATACACTCTCATATATCCCAGAAACAAACCACCACACATCACGTTATGATAACACAGCGGCAGCACTGCACAGCCTTTGTTAAAACGAAAAAAAAACCGGAACTCAATCAGTCAATGGCATATTAAAAGTTGGTGCAGTAAAGCCGACAGAAATCCAAGTTTTGCAGAGCGTATTCAAACATTCACAGAAGAAATCCGCAGTAATGCATTACGTGCTGTATATTTCGTGTCTGTTCTGTATTTGACATAAACTGTTATTGCTTTTAAAGCTTTGTGAATGCGTTGCAAATCATAAATATATTCAGTATTTTATTAAAAATACATGCCATACTTGCTTTGTGATTTGATATATTCCGATTACTTTTGGTTTATTTCTTACAATTCTGATCAGGTACGTATATTTTAATAAATTTAACCTAAAAAAATGGAAGAGAGACGTCAGTGAAACTCATGGTAAGTCAGTCGCAAATACAAGCAGTATCAATATTTGTTTACAGCAAAGACCAGATTGTAATATATATTTGTATTTTGAAAGAAAGCAGAATTTTATCATTCTTCGTTTTACCTTTGACGAGAAGCAAATTGAACCGGATGAATAACAATTTTACATATAATATATTTAATATTGCACAGAATAACATGACAAAAAGGATAATAATCAAAACAATATAGAACAAAACAATATGAATATTTAAATATAACAAAAATTGTCTCTTGCTTCACATGAAACGATACACGATAATGCACCAGTTATGTAGCACTAGTTTATAGACATTTCTTTATCACTGAAGTGAATGGAACAATGATACACGATGATGAAAATGATATAGAAATCAAGTATGTTATCGAACGTCAGAACATGTTCGTGAAGGATCAACAAATAAGGTAAAATGACAGATAAAAATAAGTCTGATATAAATTTAATCCAACCTGACGAACAGGATGTATCAAGTTTAAATTTAAAAAGTATGTTGAATTAAATAATTCTAAAAGCTGTAATCTTTTTATACCGGTACACATAACAATGTGTAAGCATATTGTTTCACATAAAGCGATATTCGTAATCTTACCACGTCCAGTTTACTTCCGAAGGGCTCTTATAAAAAGTAAACACGCACACTTATCACATATAAAACAAAACCGTACATCTTTCATCCCCTTCGACCAGGACGTGAGACCGAAACGAGTCGGATCGATTAAGTTCCATTTCGTACAAAACATAAAATAACCTACAATCTGTTATTGTGTATGTACAGAATAGGCGCATAATAACTGATTCTTATGAAAAAAACATGCCTGAAGATGTATTGTACTTTTGCGTTTTGTATTCATACTCAAATGACACTTAAATATTTATCAACAAGCAAACATTCTCACAATATGCAATGAAATCTTTGTCAGTACATTCTAATTATTTCCAAACTCCGAAATATCACTTATAAAATAGTATTAAATGGTTAGTTAACTGCAGCAAATTGTTTTTGTTTTTAGAATACTTTGATTATCCGCCGAGTGTTTGGTAAAATTGGCCTGTAGAATTTTATAGGACAGTGAAGAGTATGTATGTGGAGCTAGTGATGCGTGTGTTGGGTCCGTATTTTTCGCCGTGCGCAATCGTTCATTTCGGTCACGTATTCCTCTTATATCTCGCATGGGTCCCGCGCTGTAGATTACGACTCTTGCGTCATCCGTTATTCGTTAAAACGGGCGTTGTAGTGCATGATGGAGTATGGACATTTAAAATGTATGAGAGCAATTTTTTAAAAGTTTTGCACATGGTGCGTCGTATGCCAAGTACATACATGCGAATTCGTTGTTGGCAAAGTATGACGTGCAGATAGCGACCAGTTTACCACACCAGTAATCAGGTTTTCCTATCTGCCATCATTTGTCAGAACATGTACTCGCTTTTCTCTGGTTTTCTTGCACATTCAATTAATACGAAAGATTCACTCAAATACTTGAAGGATTTCTGTTTTATCTTACCCTACATAATACTCACGAAATTTAAATATACGCAAAGTGAATTTATGTTGTGTATTTTATTCTAATACATACATAACGTATGATGATTTTGTTTGTCAAATAATGTATATGTATCCTGTGAACAGTACATAATTAAAATGAAAAACATATTAATAATGTACAAACTACACTTGTACAAGTTGAAAAATGAAATGAAAGAAATAAATAACCATTCTAAATTTTATATAACTCTTCTTGTGTTTGATTCTAATTTTGTGATTTTTAATCATATTCTCAACCCTTTGTAGCCGGGCTTTTAATTCATTTCAAAAGAAAATATGGTACTTGTAATTTAATATTAATAAACACTCTCTGTCACAGCTAATGAATAATTCAGAAATAATTCTTGCTCTTTATTTAGCAAAAAAAAAATTATTTCGTAATCAACGTTTGTACTTTTCTCGGTTGAAAATTAGCTTTATTTTCAAAGAGAAAGCATGTTTTAAAATTATTAACTTGTATTCAGATTGAAGTCATAAGTCCGGTGTTAAAAAAAGGTTTCAGCTACTAATAATTTTCTGTTATGTATTTTTTTATTCTTTAACATTTTTATATATAATTATGTATGATTAATGGGAGAATCTCTGATTACTTGGGTTAAATTTGACACGACAATATCAATTATATATGCTGGGGTTAACAATAAAGATTTAAATTTCATTGTGTGTTTAGAAATTTAGTATAGTGTAGCTGCGCCATTGGCGGCAAAGTGTGTATCAGGTCAACTATATAGAATTTTAAACTTAACTCTGGATCGCCATTAATTTTTTAGCTGGCCACACGGGGCTGGGTGACGGCTGCATGCAGAATTCACTGACGGTAGTATGTCCCGTGTGAGACATCACTTAGACTTCTTACAATTCCTTAGCGGCGATATATCTTCTATGATTATTGATGATGTGAGACGCCGGTTCCCTCGGTAATATTTTCAAAGCATAAAAGGAACTTTTAAAAAGTCATTTTTATTAATTTTTAAACCATGCACAACCTCTGAGATACATTGTACACATATTATCCACACATACACATGTGTTCTGCAGCAGTAAAATGGTTTAAATTTTGTATTATATGCAATGCATGTTCTCGCGAAAGGTAAAGAAGAATTTTAAATACTTTCGACCTTATAACACCACCGTGTTTTACTTCTTATATACATACTTGCAAAGAAGATATTGGCAAAATAAAATTCCATTGAATTATAACAAAATCAGATTGAATATCAGTATATATATATAGATTTAAATTGGAAAGTGCGTAGGGTGTTCCATTTCCGCAAGCGGCCAATTCAAGTCGAGATTTTTATTAGGCAGTATTTGAATGTATAGTCGGTTTCCTCGATGGAATCGTTCCTTGGATACGCCAGGCCAGCCAAGCGGAAAAAAAGAAAAATCGACGGATAGTAGGAACCGGAACAGGGTTAAGAGAATGTGTAGCTCGTACTCATCAGTAGCAATTTATTATCACAAAACTCGGGAATATGTTACAGTTGTTTTTGTGACTTCTTTTTGTTTTGTTCATTATTGTTATTGCAATGGATTAAACTATACACATGTGTACTTGTAAATGGGTGTAATGAACTTAGTATAAATGATCAGATTCACTAGATTAATATCGATATTAATGATTACTAATCGCAAGAGTTTGAATCCAGGATTTACTGTGACAGACTTTAATAGCCCGCCTAGTAATCAGAACCCTGATACATTAATAATATAATCAGATAGTACATTGTGTCATGGGAACTGAGAAATGCTAGAATTTAATTAATATGTTTGTTTCAAGATACAGTAAATTATAAATAAAAACGCTTCAGTCATAATTTTAATGCGTTCCGATTAATAGGACAAAAATTCATTTTTGTTTCTCTGTCAAAAAATTACACTACTTTAGAACTAAATGTGAAGTTTTCTATTACTAGACCTAAAGAGTTGAAACATTGCGTGTATAGAAAATCGATTATTCTCCTTGCGAAAATGCAGTCAAAATTTAGCTAGCAATAACTATTGCCGAGAGAGTACAATTTTTATGCCAAATAAAGATTAATAACACGCGGTAAAAAATAATGCAATATTTTTCATTTGAACTTTCATTTTCACCAAATTTAATTTGATGATACCAAATGCACAGGCCCATAAAAAATACATAACCGTCGCTTCGAGTTTATTAAAATACGCCACATAAATTTCAGTACAGGATACCTAATATCATAATTTCAAATGTTTAACATTATCATACTGAAATTAATGTTTATTGTAAATAAATGATGTATTTATATAAATTATTATATGTGTGATTTATAATACTGTTCTCTTCATTTTCATATATGTGTTGATGCAGACTATGTGGCTTGCATATTCGACATGTTCTGTGTGAATATGACCGGTGATTGTTATAAATGCACTTGTAGTTTTAGTTGTATTATGCAGTTTTGCGGTATAGTATGAAATTTGAAATGGCACAGCCATGTCTAGTGCACGAAATGCCAATATACAAGTTTGGAACAAGCCGAGCGCACCTCCATCCGGTACGAGATGAGTTGTAGACATGTGTTTCAAATGGGATTATATCTCGTTGATCGCATTACAGGAAATCACTTTCGGAACTCTCGTATAAGTTCCACGCTATGACGCTACGTAGCTATCAGCCTCAATCATTTTTTTCTCTTGCTGAATGCAAAATAGAACATAAAAAGCATGTTACACACTGCGGACGGCCCTATGTCCTGGTATACCTACGTATGTGTGTATTACAAACATGGAACGAATTTCATATTTCTTTATTCTGGCCGCATCCTGGCACGTTCTTTTCTCTATCAGTTAATACAAAAATAAGTTTTATACTTATCAAGCAAGGAAAACATGTTTGTTTCCTCTTGTAACTGTGTCTGAACAAAACAAGTGAATATTTTTATATCTATATGCATCCGTGCTAATTGATTCAACAACCCAGGACACTTATAAACAATAATGCAGTTAATTTCTACATACAACACACAACACTTTGCAACGCTAACTGAAATACGTAATGAAATAATACAACACACAACACTTTGCAACGCTAACTGAAATACGTAATGAAATAAAACTGCAAACATTAGTTCTTAACAAATCAGAACGTGTAGTAGTTATAAAGTAGGAAAGTTCACTAATTTAGTCTCTCATTAAGCAGTAAACATGTCAATGGAAATAAATAAACGGTGCATACTATCTTAGTCCTTACAGCTCGCTCCACATAAATAGCTATTAAGAACCGCTAGTTAACTTGTAAATGGTTTGCATTCGCTAATGACTTTTTACTAGCTCACTCGCTCATTACATATACCTACCGTAATCAGTGTAAACTTTTAGAAATATCGACCTATATGAACTGAACTTTGGTTGGCGCACGTATTTTTCGATACGATAAACGTCGAAATTCAGAAAATTGTTCAACCGAACTATTGGGCGGTAACGTTTAATATAAAACGGGACCGTGTCCGTACAAGAGACGTGCCCGGTTTAACAATGTGTAATTATTATTGATTTCCGCGGACAGACTATATACTCCAACAGTGTTCTATATCGTGGAATCACACACCATGCCACTTCAGTAGTGCGACACACTAATTGCTCTTATCAGTAATGATACAGTTGACTAATATCCAATTGTTCAATGTTTTCAGCACAGTCTCTTTTAATGCGCTTGTTTCGGGATTATACGTACCTACTATTCAAATGATTTCACTCATTGGTAAAAACCATTTATAGTGAATCAATTAAATGTAATTAATTTATTTAAATTAAACATTCTCCTATGGAATAGGCCAGCCAAATTTTAAATATCATTTTCCAATTTAAATTCTAATTATCATGTTTAACGATTTACATTAAAACCGATGCATATAAAATATCTTTAATATAAAAATGTTATTAAATTTTGTGATCGATTTTAATTGGAAATAGAATGGAACGGTAATAACAACAAAATGATAATGTTACAGATTCAAAACGATACAGTCACGTTCACGTTCCGTGTGAATGTCATTTTTACAATGTACAGTAGTGATATTACGTTTATACAGTTGAATACAAATACACCTAGTTAGCAGCTGCAACTTTAGAATTGCTCATACTTTTTATTGGTTTTCATTTCGTTAAGAACGTCTGGTGAAAAGTTTTTTTACAGCACGCGATGTCGATGCTAACGATATAGAAGAAACTCGACGCTTCAAACCATCGTATTTAGAGCTACATTGAATTGCATCTGATGTAACAACAGCATTTACAATTGAGATAGAATGTGGCAGAAGAAAAAAGATGAGATGATAGGTGTGCAGCATTTCATAGCATTAATATTTACTATAAAATAAAGCACGGCAACATTCAAGTAAAATGTTTTTATTTGAACGACTAAAAATGTTATTCTATTTTTACGCTTATTGTATATGTTATAGCATGAAACGTTGTCATTATTGGTAATGGAAGAAATACAAATCTAACTTAATAGATTTATGGTGAATTGGAAATAAAGAACTTATAGTTATTGCTATAGAAAGATGTTTGAAAGTATTTCGGTTTTTCAGCATGAATATCAATGAAATTTAAACATAAATAACAATTGTTATTATTTTGTTATGTATAAAATTGTATTACACAATGAATACAATTACACGGTCAGTGTGAAACATTTTAATAACCACTGGTGTAGATAAATCACAAGGAAAACAAGTAACCATAACAAGTAGGCGGCGGCACAACACATTTCCACCCTATGCTCTGTCATTCTCAGCGCAATTTGAACCCGTCGAGTGACACAAGGTGGCGTTGGAAAACAGATACATCCGACATTTTGACAAATGAATATTGTCGAATTATTACGTTATCTGTCACTTACCAGACATTATCGCATTTGCACGAAACTGATCTGACAAGTAGGTGTATCCGTATCTTTTGCTGGTATGTCTACCACAAATCATAAAGCACGACTCCAGACCAACAACAACTCGTCCATTCAATGTGGTATTCCAAAACTAATACTACCCTGGCATAATATCAGACTGATCATTATACTGACACATGTATTCAATGGAATTGCCGTTATATATTCGTTAGGTCTAATGCTGGCCGCTATCAATACAAAGACAAACATTGGTGATTTTCTGAATATGGTGACCGATGGTGACGGAACAAAGTTACCAATGACTCTTGGTATTTCGGGTACATTATGTGCACCATTGAATATTGCCATGATGGTGTACATATGGAAAATGACGGGCAGTAATACAAGTCGTCTTGTAAATACAGTACTCTTCATACTGGTATTAATAACATGCTGTGTGATTCTGGTACTACTGGCTATGGCTATTTTCGCTCTATCTCATTCATACAGCATACATCATAGGTTGCATGATGGAATAACGGATGCTATGATCAATTATAAGAGTGATTCTAGTAATAAAATCCGAGTAGATATACTACAAATCTCGTTCCATTGTTGTGGCAGTAAGAAATATAGTGAATGGTTCGACATACCGTGGTTTGATGCAAATATGACAGCAAATCAGTAAGTAATCATATTTATTATCATTGATTCTGCAAGCTATATATATATATATATTATAGTTACATAAACATGTTGCATCCATGTATAGTATACATTCATATACTTACACTAAATATGAATAATAACAAATATGGGTAGATTTATGTTGAAATTATATCCTCATTCCGGGCGTTGCTCTTGTTATACAAAAGAAAGTCATTTTTGCGAATGTTCTCACGGAAAAAGAAGAAGAACGTATCCCTCGAGTGTCATTTAGATAAGTAGGCCTCTCCAACGCACATTTTACTGTGTGCGCATTTACGCATTATACATAAAATTCTGTCTTCATCAGCATCGCGGCTTTATCACCCGGCGACCTTATTTAAAAAAAGTAAATCACGCGGGGGTCGAGTTACTTTTACGTCGCGACCTGTGAATAACACTGTTGTACTGTTTACATCAAATCATAGTCTATATATAGATACAAGGACGTTCAGGAACACAGAACAATCTATTTTGTACTTGGAAAAACGTCATTTAATGATACCAACATTACCCACTTTCTGAATAATGAACTAGAATTATGTTCTTGTCTGAGACATTGTATGTATCTTTTTCATCTTTCCACATTTACATTTAATTCACTTTAAATATCTATATTTTGTAACAACTATTTGTACTATTCCATTTAATTTATAGATGCAGATTTTTAAAAAGCATTGCTGTATTTTTACATTATAAAAAAACTTTTGTAGAAGATTTAGGCTTTATGTTTGCAGTAAATTTTGTACTTAATTAATTCCTCTTTATTAAAAAAGTAAATATTAAACGAAATTTATCCCAACACAAATTTTTAAATGAATAATGTAAAGTTTTTTATCATGAAAAATATGTATACATTGATAGTCGCCGCTCCGGCCGTGCTATCTGCAACCGTTGGGAAAATAAAACAATTTTTTACCTCTAAATTACCAATGCAATCGTAAATAGGTTCGTCAAAATAACATTCCCAAATCTACGTGCCCAAAAACCCCCATAGCCACATTTTGTGTTGAAATTTTGTTTCCTTGTGTCAGAATAAGAAATGTCACCTTTATAATCAACAAAAATTTTGAAAATTAAGTTTTTTAGTACTGCACATCATAACAGTACATACGACATCATTTATTAAATGTTTGTCTACCCTAACCAAACATAAGCATATTTGAAAAATTATAAAAGATTGAAAATATAATATATGCTTGTGCATGGATGAAGGTTGTTTAAAGTTTTGCATAAAGATAGAAATCTGTTTTGTCAACACAGAATATCTGACAGTCTCGTCCGAAAAAACTACGTTCACATTTTGTCGCGTACGACAGTTCTTCCGGGATCAGCATACTTGCCATACCCGGATATTCAGAATAGCGTCTTGTCTCACTCTACGTTTGTGATTTGCAGAGAGAATCAAGTGACACGAGACGATACACCGTTCAGTTGCTGCTCGATACGAACACTGTACCCGTGCATCCATCATGACGTCATGTCCGTCGGTAGTTCATTCCTTTACGCGCCGGAAACAAACCTGAGTGTCTCTGAACATGGCTGTCATACAGTACTGCTCAGGCATACAAAGAAAGTAGCCTGGCTAACTGCACTCGCCTTATTCTGCTTCTCCATATTGCAGGTTCGAACTGAATGATATATAAACTATTCATAAAGCTTGAATTACATTATACTTTTTTCATACTAGAAACTAGTACAGATTAGATTTTGTAATTTTTACTTAGTTTCAATTTTGTATACATATGTTACAGGGTGCGTTATGCGTAGCAACGCGATTACTTCAGACAAGCCACATGGAAAAGAACCGTTTTGAAAAAAATTATTGGCACACAGCATGGTTATTTGGTTGTTACAATGGGAAGAAATCAGACCGAGCTTCTAATCCTCGATCTGTTTATAGACATTAATAAAACTCAAGCTTTTTTCACCAAACCAAAATTTTCTACTGATTAATACAATCTATTCTTTTAAGTTAAATTCTTTTCAATACCTTCTTTCAAATTCCCTCTAGTCTGTATTACATTCATGTTAAAAATATTGTATTATAATCCTTGATTGATTTTCAATAGAAATGCATGTATTCTTCAGTTAAAGTGATCCACCAATAAACGAACACTGATGATCGTAATCATATACATATTTATTTATATCCACATCAGTTTTATTGGCCTCTGCTAGTTGGACTTTTATTAATGTCATCTATTTTATTACTGGCATAATACTTCCATGTTACATATTCAAGAATATCAATAATGAAGCCTACTAAACCCGTATTGCAAGGGGTATAATGTGAACTAACATTTTTACTCCTGATTATTTAATTTATTTAATAAGAATATGTTTAAAACACAATAACTAACTTTATGAATAAATACACGGTCATTAATTTCTCAACTACAAATCAACAAATCAACAACAATATTTAGTTGAAATATAGAAAAATTGAACTTGATTAATATTGACTGTTAACAAACAGAAAATTACGTATGAGCAATAAAAAATTAAATGATTTGTATTCCTCACAGATTTACGTCTAGTTTAGTCTTTATAACATGACTATAAAATATTACTAGAAACACGTTCTGACTAGATGCTGTATGTATGCATACGTATGCATATGTATGTATAATATAACAATGGCGTCACAACAGTTACAGTACTGTCAACACTGGACACATTCACGTTGAAGAGTGTGTATACAAATGTGCAAACAAATGAAAAAAAAACCAATTTGTTTAGTAATTGTGACAGACGGACCCGTACGTCCAACTGTCCGCGAGCGAACGTTCTAGTTCACTGAATTCGCATGTGAGTTGCTACTTCTCACTGCCCTCTCTATGCTGAATGCATATATAA
>JAGJTL010000036.1:2488197-2501207 GCA_022063505.1 Calosoma granatense
ATATTACTAGTTGAAATACGGAAATAGTAATGCAAACATACATAGCGAATTATAGAAAGTTTAGTATCCACCCATGAACGATTCAACTCGCTCGAATGCTTGATTTCTGAACTACATACATCACACATACACACACATGCAATATATACACGTGCACATACATACATACACATGGTATAAAGTTTCTGTGCATGAACTCTGATATTTACCAGAGCAGTTTCATGGCCCAACCCTTAGCCGTCGTAAAAAGCACCGCATCAGAGAGATATAACAAACGTAGCCGCAAGCGTAGTTTGAATTGCATGTACTGCTGCGTATGTCAAAGTTAAAGACAAAACAGAACGAAGCTTTGCTTGTCACACACACACATACACACATAGCTCTCTGAGTCAATATTGTACTATACAGGGTTTCAGTCGTTGCGTTGTTCACGCAAATTCACAAATAATGTTTTCAAAGAAAGTGTACAATGACACATTGCAAATATCATGCATCAATGTCATTGTGAAACTCGTGCAAATACGGTGCCGGGAAGAGGAACGAGCTAAATCAATCAGTACGTTAAATAACATTAAAAGATACGCAAACGAGAAATATAAATCTAAATAATACGTAATTATTAAATATAGATGAATATGTATTAGAAATTATTTATTTGACTAGTGATTATCAAGTGTGTATATGAAAATGAAACTGCATGGTACATAATACAGCTGTAATTTCGTCCATCTTTGTAAGATTCCCTTGGTAAATATAAATACAGAGGCGCGTGGTACTATATTCAACTTTAATAGAAGCAATACAATTTCTTGTAGGTAGGTAGCAGGTATAAACCCGAATTTTACCAGCGGCACAATAAATTCTAGGATTTTATTTTTAAAAGAAAATTACAGGATTTTATTTTCATTTGCTTTCTGTGTTTGTAATAATTCTATATGTAAAATATAGATACACCACTAGTGGAATATATAACCGTAGAATATTAATAATAACAAACATATTTCAAACATTTCCAATTAAACTTGTTTGTGTCTGGTGAACTAGAGCTTTGTGTAAAGGCATATTACAATACATTATTACACAAGATATATTAGGATTAGAGTTATTGAAAAAATTAAAGTAAATTTGTATTCAATGAATAATCCTTGGAAAAGAATATTAAAGCAAAAGTATGTTTATAAAATTCATCTACCTACGTAAATGAACACTGTGTAAACAAATAGATTATAATGTAAGGTATGCGCAAGACAGGTTGTATCTTCTTTACCGGTCCGGTGCGAGTAGGCAGGGGATTTCATAATGTTACCATATTACTTCAATTAATCACGTAGGCTCTGAAATTCTGCCTGTCGTCCCTTATTAGATGTTGTTTAATAGACTTGTCATATATTTAATTCAAAGATTTTGCTTAACAAATTACAACGGTACTGCGCGTTATAACCGTATAACAATGACAATATTGATTTACACACTGCTTGTGTTTTGTTCAGACTCTGTTGTGATGACAAAATTTTGGAATGAGATTGGTTACATGAACATCAACATACACAATGAAACGGTATCATCAAAATCAGAAATTTCAAAAGGGGAGAGTCAGATAGCGGACAATTTAATTCACTAGAATTAAAATCATGTGAAATATGTATAATTCCAATTAAATATAATTAATTATCTACGTCAAAATGTTAGTCTGAGTGAATAAATTTTTTAATCAAAAACAAAATAAAAAAATTCATCCGAAAAAATTTACACATCATTTAATACCATAATTAAATTTTATGTTTATTTTTGTAATAAAAACGCGAATAAGTCGTTTATTATAATTGAAGGTACGAGAAGTATTTAATAGTGAAATTATAAATTTCAATTTAAACATTCAACTGATATTCACATTGCCTGTAGTTATGTATATACATTTCATATTAAACAAATAAAACTACATAAAGTTTCAAACATCTGCTGCGTTGCTAATATTTTGAAATGTATTTGTAACTCATACATCAATTACTTTATTAGTATATACTAGTAACACAAATGTTAACACACTCGTTGCTACTAAATCTGAATGTGTTTCTGTAAAAAGATAACTCGAATATCTTACGTAATTTACGTAATGGCTAAAGTCGTACTCTTCAAAGGTTCTTTTCAATTCGCTATGCATATGTATTTCTGTAAAGAGAGGGTCGATGTGTAGTACGAGCGCTGAACACGCTGTAACTGTGCCTACAGGCAAGGTATGCTGGTTGCAGCATGCTCACTCTATGCAACTGACAGCAGCCCATCAACGTTGCTTTATTTATTAACATATTACATTCAGACACTAAATAACTTATTTAATCAAACTCGCTAAATATTTGCAATGCTATTTGAACAATTCTTAACTAACACGAAGCATGTATAATATCACGTTATGACAGAATTTATTTAACCTTTTGCAACAAAGTAAACTTCATTAATGAAGTCTACATTACTAATATCCATTCTTCTAATTATATATGTACATAATTTTGTAATATACACATGACAGGTTCATACCAGCAATATTGTTGTACAGTGATCTGTACTATACTCACATTGTTTTTGGTTAGCTTGTCATTATTCCACAAGCTGTATTTGTTTCTGAATAAATATAGAAATGAAAGAGTAAAATCCATCATTGCTTACCTGTATGATTGGGGGATCGTCAGTGACGCAGAATGGTTGTCCTAGTTCTCATCACGCAGTCCAGTCCATCAGTCGATACGGCACGACACGGTGGCGCTGTATTCATCTTCTGATTTCATGTTATTCGCGCACTTCAAACTCAACTAATATGTTCTTTTCAAAGAAATGGTAAACATTCACAGCGGTTAGACATTAATTAGTTCGATGAACTACAACGGTCTCTGATACGACTTGAATTCTAAATAAATATTATTTTATACATCTACAATTAGTTTCATATATAATCAGTACCAGTACAACTAATATAGTTGTTAGTTTTATTTAATCACATGCATACACAATACATGCATCTGTAACACCACACATGTGCCTTAACAAACTTTAAAATTTTATAACTGTACGTTGGCAAATTCAATTTACTTTAAAAGTAAAAAATAAACAAACCTTGAATGACTAGAAACACTTGTTCAACACTCATATATCATATATTCCAGCTCTTGCATCCATCTCGATCCATCCTCTTATAGAAATATAAAAATACTCAAATTACACATTCAATTACTTCAATTCGTTCTCTCCGTTTAGTTCTCAGCAAGTATCACATTCACACGTCATTAATTTCACGTAGTTGTTACTACATACACTAATATACTCCTTACATTGTATGTACGTAAAGTCGTCTCGAGTAAATACACAATTTGTTACTAATTAAACAGATAAAATGTAATGAAATGTTCACTAGAATAAGTTACACTCGACATTTAGTTTGTTTATAACCTAAAAGAACACTGTACTACGAACACGGAAAGTAGGACCGAATTAATGAGGTAACGATGAAGCAAAGTCACTGTGACGCCTACGGGGAAGGCGTCCACGCGTCGTCGTCCACGCACACGTCGAAGCGCCACACACTGCGGTAAGCCGGTGACTGAAGCTCCCGGCAGCGTTGCGACCGCCTCCCGGCCGCCGCCAGCGCCACCATCCCACCGACGCCCCGGCACCGGCTGCGCAATCCACACCATCGATCCTTCCGCGGGGCCTCGCCACTCTGTGCAAACATCTCATCACACCTCCACCTTCATTCCAGCTTCGCCAGCCGGCTGCGCTCTTACTCCTGTATCCGTGTACCTGTGTATTTACGCACGCTCTCACCTGCAAATTCTAGCAGAACTAAAGCCAACAGCACTGGAATAGGTAATGGAATGTTATCTATCCATATATATGTATGTATACAGTGTGTTAGAATCATACTATACTCTCTCTACATCTGTAATCAACCATATGGAACCGAGCCAGCTCACCTCGCCACTAACATCCCTGCCATACCATTTAATCTTAGGCTGTGTTCTCTCTTCGTTACCAACACTAGACTCGTGTAAATATACATACATGTGCATAATATCGATCACAAATCACAAGTATGTAATCATAAGGAATTATAACAAATCTAATTCGGTAATAAATATTTAATTAAGGTATTAGCTATTACGTATTACAGGTTTCTATATGAAATATATTGACTTAGTGAATATATAATCGTTATAAACACACATTACATTATGATGCAGCTGTTGATTTCTCTATTTTAAATCCCCTTACATAGTTGTTGCCGGTTAAAACAAGTCAATTAGCTAATTAAGATAATGTGAATACTAGACAAGTATAAATAATAAATGATCAGTTGTTCCTAACAAATATGTCGAGCTGTACTAATACACAAACGCACACACACACACGCACAATGAATCCTAGTTATATTTAATGTATGAAATGCTGTGAGACAAGTTCTTCAACTAGTAGATCTGTTCATTAGAGGATTAGCAGTGGGGCGTGCGGCTAGGCAACTTGTCCGGGGTTGGAAAACGAGCGGGTCGGGCGGCTGTGTCATACAATTAGGAATTAAAGCATTGGGCAGACCGTTAACCGTGAGTGGTCAGCTTATCTCAGTCGCTTGTAACCGGAACAATCGAATGGCACAACGAAGGACTTCCAAATGCACTGCAATATGTTGATTCAGGCACAGAGAATTTAGTACGAACTAACTTCAATGTACCAACTATCGTACAGATATTGGTTTATCCAAACTCTTGTCGTGGATTCTCCGCAAATCAACAATATCTGTGATCTGTGTAATTACAGTAATCAGATCAAATATATACAAACAGAATGGTAAGAATTTTTGTTATTTTTTATAATATGATTTCAAATTGTTTTCTGTACACACATTTTTTAATAGCCACCTAAATGAAAAGAAACCTCGAATATTTAATAGTATCATTCTAAATTTCAGTACTCTATCTCTATCTGAGTTGCAAATCACATGCATGATTAGTTTTTTTGCGTAGAATGGATATGTGTGTAATATAATTCTGTTCTGATGTGAGCTGGCGAATCCTTACTAATATGGATATTCATTGCTATGTTTCTGTAACTCAAGTTACAGGAATAATGGCATCGGATGCTGCACCTACCATATCCATATGCATTATGACAATGTCAATGTATGTTGATTGTACAGCATATAACAATGAACCAAACTTGTCAATGCATGTTCAGCAAGAAGATATCTAGTACATCTAAACCTAGAACAGAGCAAACTCGAGGAATGTATATACATACAACCTTCTCGATAACAGTGTACACTGCTACACTTTTAGTTGAGAAAGTCGAATATACACATATTCCCATTTCATATCTCATTTCATTCTATTGATCTTTAATGCAAAACAACAAATATTTAATAAACAATGACGTTTAAAACATTAGACACATTATTTAACTTATGTTAACATATCAAATAATATACAAATTATGAACGACTGTACAGTTTCTTCATTGAAAAATAATTTATTGTGAGAAATTTTAGCACAAATACCTTCTGTTGGATTTAACAAAATGCCTTTGTGGAAGACATTTAAATATAAAGGTAAAACGGTATTCGGTGGCAAGTCGATTTACCTCGAGTTACCCGCGAATTATTGAGTGCGAAATCGGGCACGCCACCATTTTATCTCCGCTGTCCAGGGTATAAACGAATGTCTCTTTTGATTTCGTTCGCTTTTTATTCGCCTTCTTTCTTTTTCTACATTGATAGCAGATTGCTTCATCGATTCAGAACTCCTGTCTCGTACGCCCCTCAATCAGGGCTGCTTATTCGTGAAAACAGGTAGATCGTCAACATTTTTACACACAACTAACTAATGGACGGTATACAATATATCTTCATCTACTTGTACGTCCGCCAATCCTATAGAATCTTAATTGTTATATTAACTTTTCGCAAAAGTTGATTTACGGAAGTGGATATTTGATTGTTGTTCAATTTGTAGTACAAATTGACAGAACTATAAATTCTAACCAATAACGCTAATTTAGCTTTAATGGAAACAAAGATTAATTGTTTAACTGTACTAGAACTTATAGTACAATAAATCAAGTATGTGAATAATAATATACATTTGCATAATGTTATAATCATGATCAAACTGACAATTATAAAATATTTTTCAAATTATTTAAAAATTCCTTTTTTAATTTGATTTTCCATTTTTCTCACTCTCTAATTCGAGGAATTAAAGTCGTCACATTTGAAATACACTTGAATTTAATAAATTACTCGTATTAAAAATAAATACTTTGAACTGTCAATCAAAGTGATTATTCACTTCATTTGAAAACTTGACGTAATAGAATTTGCGCTGCACATTTAATTTAAAAACTTTCATATATAATAATTATTCTTGAAAACTTATTCCGTTTCATATTATTCATTCGTTCGGAGTAAAACAAAAGGAATTGCAACAGATGAGGGTTTCTTCAAATATAAAGTTTCAGTATATTTTCTCTTTTTTTAATACAATTTACTTCCTGTGACGTACTATAATAGATCCATCATTTTCTGTATTCAGTGAAAATTATTCAACTACCTAATTCTTGACTTTTTAATTTTCAATTATTTTTCACAGCGTATGACTGACTGTATGAAAATTATTAAATAAAATTTCTACTTGAATATATACTTAAGTCCTTTTTCTACCATATACATATTTTTTCTTTGCATTTCAAAGATAGACATTAAATTTAAATTTCAGTGTTACATCCTTTAAAAGAAGACTGTATCATAAAAATTAAAATGTACTTTTTCATATGTACATCTCAAATCAGAACCACGAAAAATGTTTGAAGACAACCATATTCTGTATAAATTCAGTGGCGATCACTTTTTTTATTTCTAAATGTACACAGACACAATGAATTCGCTTAGTATTGAAAGTTTGAGTACCGTTGTCAGTTGACAGAGAGTTAATCTAGTCTGCTGGAGTAACCTTATTATCGGAGTTGTGTTTGCGTATTCAGGCAGATCCACCACGAGCTGACCTCTCGCCCAGCACGTGGGATAAGGTTATGCGGATGCCATCGTTGTTCTGGCCAAATAACGGACGATGTTGGTTTCGCATCTCCAGGGAGTCTTCTGAATACATCACTGCCCTGAATGGTGCTGATGTTGGACCACACAAACGCAACAGCTTACATATGGCGTCCATGTTAGATCACCCTTCTCCATTTCTATATTCCGGTCTTGCTAACTCAAAAATACCCAACACTCTAGGATTAATAAACAGGTTACTTGTATAGAAACCGAATGTCCGAGTGCCTATATTTAAACTACACATACAATAGTGTATATATTTCCTATAAATTTCAGATTTCGTACATGTAATAATGGAAGAGATCGATCAATGTTCCTTTCATTAATTGTGACTGTGTTTGGGTACATCTATATTCCTATGAAATTTGAAATATTGATTCTCATCCATACTGTAATATTACCTATTTTAGCAAAACATTCCCGAATTGGATTCTAAAGTAAACAAACATATTTGAAATATCCCAATATGAACTGGTACTGATATAGACAGATGTTGACATGGTTTACAGTTTTTACATAAATTAGTTACTAAAACCCGTAGTCGTTCAAATGAAATGACCTAATTGATAAATAGTATAACAAATAACAAATTTTAATGGTATGTTTCATATTTATAAATAAATTACATATAAGTCGTGTGAGGAATATTTGACATTTTTGTTTGTTTAAATTACATTCTGCACGCTTGCAATGAAAATGAGGAGAAACACGCAAAGTGCAATATAACTTTACAAGCGCAGCACTAAACTCACGCGTTCTGTAAACGACATCATTTAAAGAGAAAGTAGATGGCCATACCAACATGGCTACACTCGTTTCCTCGTAACATTAACACACCCATGAGTGCTGAGAGTCGTTTTTCTGAACCATACGACCACTATGCTATTCATTTTATTTTTAATATCAACAATAAAAACTTAACATTCCGTAAAAAATGAAACAGAATTATTAACGTCAAATACGAGTAAATATCCAGTTCTGATAAACTTCTAAATTAATTTTAGTCTTTTAACCCTTTATTTTGTGTATATAACAAAGTAACAGAATATTTTATGAAATGTAACAATACAGTTTAGTAAAATATCCATATATAATATGTTTCTAAATTAGGCTTGATTCATAAACTAGAAAAATTATTATATAACTATTCGAGAATCTAATTTTACATTACATTTGTCAAACATAAAACGGGGCTGACGGACATGTTTAGAATTGTGATAACTCACTTTGAGTAATAACAAGATATTAACATATACATACATACAGATTTACATCTTATCATTAACCCCTAAAGCAAAGTCATCCTGGTTAGTTTCATACCTAATAAAAGATATCCCTGTTCAAAGATAGGGTAGCGACCACATGATTGTTTACCTAGGTTTATCTTGAAGTTTAGTTCTGTTGTTGTACAGTACATCCTACTATAAATTGCCCCGATCGTTGTAACTTACTTATACCTTTATCAAATTACACGTACATCATATTCTGAAGTTTTCGTAGGTCCGTTAATGTCTTCTCGTTAAAAGTATTCTTTAATATTTACATACACAGTAACCTTTGTAATTATTTATGAATATAATTTTTATCAGAAATGTATAGTTAATGTCTTGTAAGTATATAGAGTCATCATCCATATATGTAAATATTGCCAGACAGTATATTTCAATGATCATGGAGAAAGGAAATTACGATTCAGCTATGCCTGGCAATGTAAGAAACGAACAAAAATCTTTGAAAAATTCATGAATTTTTTATCGATCTCCTCACATTTTAATGCACATTTCGAGATTGACGAGAACTTACGGTAACGCTCGCCGGTTCACCGGCATAGTGTGCCCAAGAATTGTGTGCATGTTTTATTTAGACAAATGTATGTATTTATATGTTTGTGTTATAACATTTTCAAATATCGATACCGAATATTTTCAGTCTTAACAAAATAAAACAAAAATATGTGTTCATTTACTTTTAGAATATTAAAGTATTCGATGTTAATATACATATATGTATATTATAATTTACTTTATCTCGAACTTAAAACAAGGTACAGAAAAATATATTATTTAATAAAGATAGTCAACGCTTCTGCGATTACAGAAAAACTGTTTCTATAGTTCTTTTTTCAACTTTTTCGTTTACATAGTTAACCAACTTCTAAAGATTCTTTTAGAAAAGTTTGTAAGTATTGATCTACTATTATTACTTTTTTAACAAGGAAAACCAAGTTACCAAAAATAGGCTTCTACGAATTATATGTAACATACATAGGTACATTTCTAAAAAAATGATAGGAACTACAGTAGAAATGTTATTCCATATGTATTTAAATCTTTCTCGGATAATGTTTTATTACATTGTGTTTATCTAATAATAGCTAATCGCAATTAATATTTATCTATTCGCATGTAATATTAATTGATCTGATATGAAATACAATTCTAAGTGAATATAGTAAAATAGATAACAGTTATTACTTATAATTATTATAATAAATGTAACCCAGGATGGGGGTTAATAACGAAATGGAAACATTAAATTATACTATCATTTAGGGAGACATTTCCATTGCATATCTAACGCTATAGTTGCTTAATAAATAGCAGCGTTCAAACAGTGCAATAATTTGCATTAATTTCTAATTTGGCAGATACTTGCACACATGACTGTTCCATACAATGCCATTTATTTCTCGCACAATCAGGAGGATAGCAAAACAACAAATATTTATTGAACATCGCAGATAACGGCATGCGTATTGTGATAGTTATGTAACATTTATTGTACATAGTATAAATGATATGTGTATATCCGTGTTTGTATATATGTACCCATTCACTTTTGTAAACCGAATATCACAAAAACATCTGCATATGTATCTAGATTTATAAAGGTTTTAAACCTTATTTTATTATTTACAAATAAATACGTATGATAAAGACATATTTATATAAACATATACAACAGAAATATTTCGTAGAGTAGTTATATACAATTTATACCTGTGTTACATCAACAATTCGAGCCAGTGCTAGGCTGGTAAAATACATGAAGTTAATTCTATCTAAACTTTGAGTCTGCAAACTAGTCTCTATGCAGTTTATGACGGAGCATATTACAAAGCTAATTTAACGCCACCGACTACTCCTGCAGGTCTGATACTTATCAGAATTAATACCAAATATCAGAGCAAGAATACTGACACAGAACTATTACGAAAAGAACATATATACATATTACTTTACATTGTCCATTTGAGAACAAAAATTCCTCTTCGAATTTTCAATTTATATTTATTTCTACTGCTACTACATAAAGCGAAATATTGTGATATAAAATATAAAATAATGATGATGTCAGCAATACACCATTGTAGGATGTCAAGTTATTCGCAGCATATTATTAACCGAACGCTAGCACTATAATTCAAAGAAAAAATACATATCTACTGGTACATGGCATTTGTTAAATGGAATGAAGAATAATATTCGGAATGCCTACACGCATTATCACCAGAGTTTATGGCCTATTCGAGTTATGATGGATTTTATATTTTATTGGTTTATATCGATGTAATATTACTCGGTCGCGAATATTCGTCGTGTCGTAACACAAAAATTTCGGACGACCTCTTTTTCCAGTTTGGCATAATAACGCGATTATTGAACACTGTCTTGAATTTTTATTTGCAATTGTCCGATTTGTAACAAATGTCTAACTACAATCTGTGAATACATAGATGCATATAGTATCTGAAAATCGTTCTTGTATTGGTATAAAACTCCGTACCCCAAGTAGTTCATCACTTCTGATACGTTTACGTCAAAATAGAGCTAACCCACTCTAGCGAAGAATCTCCGATAACTTTAAGTCCATTATGGAAAGTTCCCCTTATAGGATAATTTGGAATTATTCGTAATAGAAACCACGAGATGCAGCTCTGAAAACAAATCGGATATACCTCAAATACATATCAGAAACAAATATTTAGCATAACCTATTCTATCCTGATTACGATTTAATGCATACTGAATCAAATCAAATACATCAATCTTACAATTAGATTTTCATCAACAAATATTGGATGTTTGCCAATAAACCTAAATGACGATACATGAAATTACACGTAACGAATTCGAAATGGATTTTTGTTAATCTCAAAGAAATACATAATATACAGTATTGGTCTAATCTAATATGAACTCTGGAGTCCAACTGATTATATTAATTGTTAACGTCATAGAAATTATAGACGCAATTAAAAGTCTATTTGTATTATATTTACTTGTAAGTCACTCTGAATTAAACTTCTAGTGTACAATAATATGTATGTGTGCAAACAAGCAAACATATATTGAAATGATCATGTAATGTGCTATTACGAAAATTGACTTAATTATCGAAATTTCCAATGCGAGTGAATGCATAACAACTCGTATTACGCGTCATGTTTTCTAGAATACCCACGATACAAAATAACACATTATTTAATGGATAAGATCCATATTTTACAATTCATTTGCGCATGCAAATCATATATAAATGTGTTCTCTTTGTGTAGTATATGTCTTTTATAGCTTATTAGCATGGTGATTAGACGAAAATTTATAAAGTTTGTATCGCACCATGAATTATTAATTTTGCAAGTCTGTTATATTTTTAAACTATTCAGTGCTGCTATTAACGTTTGTTTCTCACTCACAGTTGTTAAATCCTTTTAGTATACTAAAGGATCAAGCGTCAAACATATTACTGAACAAACTATTTCAACAATTCCGACAGGATAAAGTTAAATTGAACAAAAATAATTATGTTATAAATATATAAACGTTAAACGGATTCATATTTAGTGAAATTTGGATAACTACATATATTTTTACCTGTGCTGACTTCGTAACTTTCCTTTTAACCTCGCTCTTCTGGTAGGCTAGGATAGATAAGGAGTGAAAAGAGGCTTGGGGTGAGGAAATTAACATAGTCATGCACATATGTTCGTACAGTGCGCGTTGCCCGTGGCATCCGGAATATGGATAATTCAATTATAGATGAAACTCCGCTACACATCGAAACAAACTTACCTTTTCGAAAATTATTGTATGCAATGAATGAAACTTTCTGCCATGCTAGAATATTCTAATTAACATTTTAACTACACTCGAGGTGTCTGCTAATCTAATTAAATTTTTAACTAAACCAATACAATCGGATCTGTATACTATAAAGTTTTATAACTTGATTAATGAATTTTCAATTGTAATTTTTGATTATTTTGACTTAAGTCAGCCTCGGTCGAAGAACAACAGTTGCCAGCGTAATATAATTTATATAATATAAAAAATAATCATATGATTTCAAAAGAATGAATAAACAAAAGTATATTATAAGAAAAAGAAATGATAACAGTCATTTCTACCTCAAACAAAAACAGAAAGTCCAATGTACGTTCAGATGAATAAATTATTATTGCAATCCGTAAAAATTTAATAATATATTCATATGTAACATATCGCTGAGAGCAGTCACAATTACCATTTATAAACAATTTATATGCATGTAAAGTATGAACATTATAGAACGTATAATTTTGTAATAGACTTCAGCATGTGATAAATTCTCTGTTATAACTTATTCATATGTAGACAAATCTAAAATATTCGGTATACAAATTTATATGCTCATAGTGCTAGAAGTTCTGGTAATTCGATGCAGTGAATTGATTTAAGATACAACTGGATACAACTTCAGACCGTTCTGGATCATATGTAATTCGAAGTTTTTATCAGTTTTAGTGTTGATATTACTTTACTACTTTGTATTTAAAAAAAATAACTAAAATTGATTATTAAAATGACAATACCAGGGCAATCAGACAATAATACATCAGCTGCCGTCGATGATAAACCAAAAATTGCAGAAAGTG
>JAGJTL010000036.1:2501715-2515231 GCA_022063505.1 Calosoma granatense
CAAAAATTGCAGAAAGTGATGTGAAAGATTGGGGTTATGATTTGTATCCGGAAAGAAGGGGCGCAAAACATAAACCAAGCTGGAGAAATGTCTTATTCGGAGGTGAAGGAAAAGAAGATCTAGACAAAATGAAATGCGAAAGGAACGTATATAAATGTGTCAAGAATAGTCCTATTGTGAAACTAATGATGGGAGCCCTAAAGAGTTCGGGATGCACCATTGACATTCGCAGACACATCGCTTGTGAATACTGTGACACATCTGTAAGTGGTGGATATGATCCTTTACTGAATCAAGTTGTCATATGTCAAAACACAGCCCGTAGCGAGGGTATTGTACAGGGAATTTTAACTCATGAAATGATACACATGTTTGATTATTGTAACAACAAATTAGACTTTAAAAACATTGATCATTTAGCTTGCACTGAGATTAGGGCAGCAAATCTGACTCACTGCAGTTTTCTAAGTGCTTGGGTGCAAGGTGATGCGTCACCCATAAGAATAAAACACCAGCATGAACATTGTGTTAAAACTAAAGCAATGTACTCGGTGTTGGCCGTGAGGAACGTTACAAAGGAACAAGCCATAGATGCTATTGAACGGGTATTTCCTAGATGTTATGCAGACTTGGAACCTATTGGTAGGAGAATAAGGAGGAATTCTGCGGACATGCATAAAGCACACTACGAAGGTACAATGTACGGGTACGATATTTAATATTTGAATTTAGTACATGTAAATAACTTGTAGTATAATAGGGAATAAAAACAGGTTACATAGATACAATTTAATAATATCCATAACAGTTATTAAAATTTCACTAAACATATCACATAGTACAAAGATTTTCTATAATACTAAAAACACAAGTAGTGTCCTAATTAAATAAATATTCCTAGTGATTATTATTTAATAGAATAGCGAGCTCTTTCATCGAATCCATATTTTCATACATGTATACCTTACTTTCCCAAAGCATTCTTGCCAGTTTTTCATCCGATTTCTCATCCATCACTATATCCTCTGACATCTGGGGTGAAAATCTGTAGTATGGAACTCCGATCATTGAACACCAAGCTCTAGCACGATCCACAACTCTGCCATCACTAGCAGTAGCCTGCACATTGTTACAAAACATTCATTCAACATTACATATTAATACTTCTCACGATTTGCTAATATTTGAATAGAATGTTTTTTAAATCATACCTGATCTACCAACAGAGCTCCGATTGCTGATATACCAATGACTAATTTAGCACTATCCCATATACTCTCCGGTCTAAACACGTCGATTTCTTTCAGCTCTGTAACAGGCACAACGCCTGTACCAAGCGACACAACCACTTTCAGAGGATTTATATCCATTTCCTTTCCTTTAGCACGCAGAGCTAAATTATATTCGTGTATTTCAGTTAATGCATCTAGTGTCGGATTATTTGCAATCAAGCCTCCATCCAGAAATCGCTCAAACGCTCTACAATTTAGTTCAAATGTTAGTACAATTAAATTTAGCAAGGATATACGGCAAGCTAAAGAGTTAAATGAAAAATATGAAAATATTTTACTTGCCTAAAATATGATGGTGCTGCGCCTGTTGCTCTGCCCACGTGCCAAAGTAGTTGTTCCTCTGGTGGTGCGGGCAAATCATATGGTCCATTGTGTTCAACTTGTAGAATATTACTCGGACTATCATAGTTTCTAAATAAATGCAACTCCACCGGTTTCCTGTCAGCCAAGACGCCAGTGATCAATAATTTCGGACATTTTATATCCGCCATCACAGTGTCTGGTCCAAAACATTCTTTTAATATTTTTTCTAATGCTTCACTGGGATATGGTCGGCTGCCAACGAATGTGTGCTCTTTCATCCGGAAATATAAACATAATATTTCATGTAATGTTTTCCCTGATGCAAGGCCCAAAGCTAATATGCCGCCCGTGCTTGTGCCAGCTATCCAATCAAAACAATTAACTATTGGTCTTTGCACAATCTTTTGTAGTTCGATTAACATCTGAATTAATATCAAACCACGAATTCCACCGCCATCTAGACAGAGTAACCTGTCACCCTTCGGTTTTTCCTTGTTGTGTTTCTCCGCACATGCTTCCATTCCTGCAACCGATAACATCTGATTCAACACATCACGGTTTTGTGGGCCTTTCACGGGCGGCGGTGGTATTCCAGCATACGTGCCCTGGTACATACAACCATCGGTACACCCCACCACGTCCGGGTCACATCGCTTCGCACCGACTGCATGTAAATAATATAATATCTTAGGTTCTTGATCGGCTGTAATCAAATGTCTTGGAGTTGCTCCATTATTATTTAAAATATCAACGTCTGCTTCGAAAACAATAAGACTTTGTATAATCGATGCATTTCCGTTTTTAACTGCCAAATGCAGTGGAGTATTTCCCTCGTAATCTCTGATGTTCGGATCAGCGTTGTTACTTAGCAACGCTACTACACATTCCAGTCTATTCCGCATCACCATAATGTGTAAAGCAGTTCTCTCGTCAAAGTTCAAAGCGTTGATATTACAATTTTTCTGTATCAATGTTTCTATAACTTGACGGGAACAAGACCAGTGTAATGGTGTACCACCGAATTTCATGTCTTGTTGATATAGTTTATTCGGATTGTCTTGGATAAAATCAACCACATAACCAGGTGGACTCTCGGTAACTGGTGAAACCTTAGTGCATGCAATGTTAACATCCGCGCCGGCTAATAATAACGCTTTAACGCAATCTTGTTTATCTGCTAAACATGCCATATGTAGTGGAGTGTGTCCGTTTTTATTACGAGAATTTAAACACCGAGTTGATCCTTTACTTAAAACCTAAAATGAATATAACAATATACAAAATGAAATGCATATTATCAACATGTTATAATCCATTACTAACGCTTACCAGAATTATATCTTTATTTGTACTAGAAGCGTAATGAAACACTGAATTTGCATCGTGATCCAAGTGTTCCAGAGAACCTTGTGAATTAACTAGAGTCTCAACAGTTCTTAAATTATTTGAGGTAACTGCAACTTGCAATGGTGACATTCCTGTTACGGAATCTGAACTATTCAAATGACTAGAAATGATTGAATGATTAAAAACGTCGGACAATCCCATGTGAGCTGCCAAATGAGCTAAAGACCATGATGGATGGTCTATCAATGTGTCACAGATTCTTTGTAATCCGTACGAGTTACATAACTAGAAATTAATAATATAAATAATATACTTTTTATGTATGTATCATAATTCAACATTACCTCCTTATTAACTTCTATGAAAGCGGGAACTTTGTCTTTGTATGTTATGAATCGCATTTCTGCTTCACTTTTACTATCTGAACGGAATAAGCTACAAAAAAAATAATTGAGTTTAGTGCAAATCTATGCATTTTAATACACCGTATTACCTAAATGCTACATTCAGAGATTCGGTATAAGGTCGATGCAACACAATTTCGTATTGTGTCTTGGCTTTTTGGATTGGTGCATATAATACCATCCCATCTTCTCGGTAGCAAATCTCTCTAGTAGTATAAGTATCTGCTTTTACATCAAGAACTTTTGTAGGCGGAGAATCAAAGTTGAGTAAGTTACGAAAAACTGCATCATAAAAATATCTTATAGAATATGTCATTTATATTATAACCATTATTAAAATAATGTATTTGAAACAATGCGCCACTAATCTGTCAATATGGTTTACTAGCAACAAATGACTACTTACTATTAAGCATTCTGCTATTTTTCTTCAATAAATATTATAAAATAAATATATGTACAGTACACAACAACGCCACAATACTATTTAATTCACAGTCTGAAACACCTTGAAAGTACAAATATGTTGCCTTGAATTATTATTAAAAAAAAAACTTTTCGGTGTGTTCGACGTTCAGTAATCATTGACGTTTGACATTTCATGTAAATATATGAATAAAAAGATAATTCAACCTAGGTCTGATTCCCAAGAGACCATAATATATAAAGTCCAAATTAAAACCCTAAGTTCTTTATTGCGTGCATCGAAATTTTTTCAGAAAAATGTACAATAATTTAAAATAGAAAAACTGCAAGAGATGTGTTGAACAGAAAATAATATTGCTACAAAATACAAAATATATATCCTTGTAAAGGCATTGACTTTTTATTGATAATATTGTCAGCACTGTAATTGTATACTATCTAGTGCTATTTCAACTTCATAGCTGATCACGGCATCTTGCAGTAACGAAAATGGTGGAATTTGTGTAAGAAAGGGGCAATTAGTTGTTAAAATAACATAATTTCTTCTAGAAAATTAAACAAATAAATCATTAAAATGTATTCGGAAGATTTCGAACAGGTAAGATTTTTTGTGTATAGTTATTATTTGTTTATATAGTAATACATATGTATACTCGTACAAACCATGTGGCAATTTGAGTCCTCTTTTTCCATACATTTTAAAATGAATACGAGAACTGAGTTTATTTTAATTTCAGGGTTACGATTACAACTATGATACGAGAGGTGATTATGAAGCCCATACCGGCGACCCTCATCTTGATATTGAATATGACCGGCAGTATTACAAAATGCCAGAAATGGTAAAGAAATTTCTGACATATTTCCGGAATGTCATAAGTGAAGGATTAATCTTTGAGATACAAAATCTGTACGAAAATTCTTTTCCGAAACTCACTGAACAATATTTTGAGAAACGTCCATGGCCTGATGAGTCGGAAGTAGCACATATTGTTGATCATGATCCTGTAAGTATTAATCTTCACAATTACTTGTATTTCTAAATACAAACAATTTAAAATATGATGTAATGTAATAAGTAGATAGTTTTTAACTAAACTTATCAAATAACATAAAAGATATGTAGTTTCTGAGATATTTAATTGTAATTTAATGAATTGTCTCTAGCATAATCTAATGCTCTTATATTTGTTGTAGGTATTTATGATTTTGTATAAGGAATTGTACTTCCGTCATATATACGCACGAATTCAAGGCGGCCCAACGCTAGAGCAACGTTTCAATTCATTTTATAATTATTGTGACTTGTTCAACTACATTCTGAGTGCTGAAAATCCCGTTCCTCTGGAACTTCCCGACCAATGGCTATGGGAACTAGTGGACGAATTCGTTTACCAGTTCCAGTCATTCGCACAGTACCGTGCCAGACTTCAGAAGAAAACTCCCGAGGAGTTGGAAGCGCTGAACACTAACAACAAAGTGTGGAATGTATTGTGCATTTTGAATGTTCTCCATTCGTTGGTGGATAAATCCAACATTAAACGTCAGTTGGAAGTGTACGCCAGTGGTGGTGATCCTGACTCCGTTGCTGGAGAATTCGGACGTCATTCCCTGTACAAAATGTTGGGATACTTCTCACTGGTTGGCTTGCTCCGTCTTCACTCACTGTTAGGTGACTATTATCAAGCGATTAAAGTACTTGAGAACATTGAACTGCACAAGAAATCCCAGTATTCTCATGTGCCCGCATGTCAGATCTCTACATCATATTACGTTGGCTTTGCCTATATGATGATGCGTCGATATTCCGATGCCATTCGTACATTCAGCTCAATTCTACTGTACATTCAACGCACGAAGCAGTTGTTCAGTTCACGTAGTTATCAGAACGATCAAATCAACAAACAAACCGATCAGATGTACAATTTATTGGCCATCTGTCTGGTACTTCATCCGCAGTGCATTGACGAGTCCATTCAGCAAGTGCTGAGGGACAAGAACTATCACGAGAAAATGTATAAAATGCAGTACGGTGATCTGGCCGAGTTTGAAAGTTGCTTCTTGTACGCATGCCCGAAATTTCTTTCGCCCGTTCCACCACCAGCTGATGCTCCACCAGAAGATTACACTAAGGAAGCGATCAAGCACCAGACACAGGTGTTTATGGGCGAGGTGCAACAACAGCGCATGTTGCCCACGATTAGAAGTTACTTGAAATTGTACACCACTCTGCCGCTGAGTAAACTGGCTACATTCATGGGCCAGACACAACGTAACGCGGATGGAGCCAACTGGGATCTGGGCAAGGAGATGCGTTCGTTAATTATTCACTTATTGTGTTTCAAGCATAAAATGAAGAATGTTGTATGGACGAAAGGAGCTTCTGGATTAGAAGGAAAGTTTCAGTCCGGTTCAGAGGTAAGTGATATTTATATATTATTTAAGTTGCTATTGCTAGAATATTTAGTAGTACTTTTTTAACTGTCATTTTCACTTCTTCATTAAATAATATTCAATAACAATAACTTTTCTTGAGTTTTAATTACATATTATTAGTGTCTTAACCTTAAAACAAACAATTTGCCTAAATGATACGTACAGTAACATTGTTTAAAAAATGTATGACTGTGTAATTTTGTTTCAGGTGGACTTCTACATCGATAATGATATGATCCACATAGCTGATACAAAAGTAGCTAACCGCTATGGAGATTTCTTCATTAGAAAAATTCTCAAATTTGAAGAACTCAATCGTAAACTACACCACATTAAAATATAATCGTATTGTGACTATGTGGATTTGGTATGAAATAAAAAAACACTTTTTACAAAGTACATGGATTATTTATTCAATGTACCAGTCTTTTGTCTATAACGAGATGTAATTTTTGGTTTAAACTGTGTATCTGTCCATTTAAATTTCTTTGTGTTAGTTTCTGTAGGTTGCCGGTATTGTGTCCACGGATGGACATCCTCGTTATTGTCAATGTGTATTTCTTCTAACCAAGATTTATATCGCATTCTAAACAATCGGAAACCTTTCGTAAAAAACGCTCCTTTCTGAAATAAATAATTCATTTAAAAAAATAATATTAGATAAATACTCCATTTCATATATTTATATGTTCATATAACCATACCTTTTCGGCAGATTCTTTTTTACTTCTTTTATATAAATCTTCTAAATGTTGGATGAATATTTTATTGGGATGAATTTGTTCTTTAATTGTTAATTCCATTATATCTATTACATAGACAAAATTTAATTGTATACATGCTTGTTTTAACATTGCTCCAAGTATTTCGATATTTACGCTGTAACAAAATTAATTATAAATACTATAGGAATTTTAAAATACTAAATTTAAATCATATATAAATAAAGAATAATATCATACCGGTATCCTGCATCTTTCATTTCCTTCAAAAGTGAATCTGCTTGTTCTTTATTTTGACAACCTAATGCAAGAACACCGTAAGTAATTATATCTGGTCTGAGTTTACTTTGTCTAAACATATTTATAACATCCTGAAAATAATATTTTTTATTACACTATATTTAGTAATATGAATAACAATAGAATTTGAAAACATCATACTATTTTTTGATATATTGTAAAATTATGAATAATAAAATATTACCTTCGCATTTACATAGTCGAATCGCATACTTCTCTTCTTTATTAACATATTTAGAAAATCTACATCAAGTTTGATTTTGTCCTTTTTCATAGTAGACAAAAGAGCTTTTTCAGCAGCTAACGTACTGGGTATACAATCCAATAATTGAGTGTATGTTTTTATATCAGGTGTTATGTTAAATTGTTGCATATTTGCCAAAAATCCTGAGTACCCTCCCACTAATAACAATCTATCCTCAGCTTTCGTGATTTCATTTAATTGAATCAAATTTCCTAAATGTGGTGCCGCAGCCATTAAGTTTGGTACATGCTGATATTCACTGACTCCTTCAATCGTACTTTTCAGATTATCCTCTTCTTTATTTGCAAGTATATTTGCAGCTTGTTTACTCGGTTGTATAATTTTTTTGGCATTCGTATTATTAGTGTCTAATAACTGAAATTCTTGTGATTTCAATAAATTATTCATAACATCTGGATCACCCAAATTACAATCCCTAATACATCTCAGCATGAGATTAAAACTAAAAATATTTGGCGTAATATTTTTCTGGTGAAATTTCCTCCATACCAGCAAAGCATGCCGAAATCCTGCTTCATTATCACTAATACATGATTGTAATAAGAAATTAAGTGTCTCTTCTTTTAGTGGAATTTTATTTTCAGTCATTTCATCAACCAAAGCAAATGCGGTCTGAATATCACCACACCGACCAAATGCTTTTATCATAGCATTGTAGTTTGTATCATTCAATATTTCACGTTTTTCTATTAATAACTGTCGTAACTTTGTTGCTCTTGACAATCCATCCTCAATCCACGGACTATTGGCACAAGCATTAAACAATGCAGTATAAGTACCGCCTGTAGGTTTCAAACCACGTTTTTTCATGTCATTATATAATTTAAATGCCATTTTTGTATATCCTACTCTACCACACGCTCCCAGTACTAAATTATATATGTAACTTTCTGGTTTCACTCTATCTTCTTTTATCATTCTCACTTGTAGTACATCAATAGCTTCTTTTATTTCTCTCTTTCGTATATGAGCTTTTATTATATCGGCATATTGTTTAGTACGTAACTTTTGTGATTTCGGTACAGGTGTTTCCAAGAACGTTTCTTCCTTGGAATCTCCATCATCTACATAATTTTCTTGCAACAAATCTTTTGCGGCTGTGCTAAGTGTACCAAAAACGTCAGGATTGCCTTTCAGGAAGTACTGTTTACTTTCTTTTTCGTCATTAATCAAATTATGCGCTTGAGTTGTGTTGGCCGATATAGCATTTTCTGATTTATTACGTACATCCAATGTGTGTACAGGTACATAACGCAATAAATTAAGTTGTTTTAAATAACTAATATAACGTAAATTTAATGTTTTCATCATATTTTAAGGTTATATTTTCTTACTTGCACATGAACATATTAATATCACACACATCCAAATTCCCAAAGCTCCTATCAGCGCTTGTGAAAACCACGTGCAATATTTTGATAAAATTAAACTAAACATTGTTATCATAAACTCATTATATTCCTTATTCGTTTTCTTATAAATATTTTTAAAAAGTTACACTAAATATAAATAATTATAGGAATAATATTCCAACAATGGAAATGACATTTGCTATGTATGTAATATGTTTATCTGACATGTGAAGGGCGAATTGTCAAATTAATTTGTTACAATAGTGTGCCCTTAATTTGGTAAGGATTCTTAAGCTAATGCATAATATAGATTTCGGCTGACAGCGGAAGACTATTTTCTCAAGAACCGTGAGTGACATTAAAAGCAATAAAACTTTGCGCATTCTGCAACTATTAGGCGTACAACATAAGATAACCAGTCTTGATTTGCTTAAGCAAAAATCTCCTGCCAGCAAAAAGCAGATGAACTAAATATGTCTAAATCTACATATTATTCTTATTTTTTTCCAAAGAACAGCTTCCTTATCATTTTTATTTTAAATGTTTCTTTGGCATATTTATTACTGTGCCAAATTTCTAGTAGCTAAGTTTACGTTTAATTTCCTTGTGGTGTGTAAACATCAAAGCAATGATTGATCACAAGTCATTAAATTCAAATAAATCATATGTAATGACAAGTTTTATAATAACATTGGTAAAAGTAGGTTGATGTACTTGTTATGAAATAGTTACTGTCATTATTTATGGGAAGTAGATAGAAAAACATAGAATACAATACTCAATTAATTTTTATATTTCTCAGATTCCAAATAAATTAAATTTAGTGTCATTTCTTTTATAATGCAATTAACTATGAAGATATTAAATAGAACACTGTACTGCTTATTTGATAGTTGGCACTCCGTTATCTACAGAACGCAATTTTTTATTGTAGAGTTTTTTGTGCTATACGAGCATTCAAATTCCCTCAAATCCTATTGAGTGAGGATGATATATTTTATTCATTTACTTTTTTATTCACTATGGAGTATCCTGTTAATCTCATGTAATATAATTTTCTTCCTATCATAATCCTTTTATCTTGATTTCTTTTTTATGAATATTCTATTCCAAAATCGAAAATAAATGGTGTTATGCAAGAATGAATGAATACTTGAACAGTTCGTCCACTCCATAACAACCTAGATTAAATATGATTAATATAGATTAAAACGAAAACATTAAATAAGAATATTTTTCTCTACCCTGCAATTCTGTATACCATGTATTGCCAAGATACTTTGGAAATTGTCAATCCGGTATTGCAAATAAAACAGCATACGTATAACGTACAGTGGAAAAAACTACAAATCCAGTTGAACGAGAAAATTTGTGTTGGTTTTTTTCTGCAGTTCTTGTTTAATACATAAGAATTGGCTAAATAAGGCTGGTGGACTAGACCAGTTCAGTGAACAGATCTTGGTCAGTGGGGCATATGAGCGGGTCACCATATAATTACTTTGATCGTTCAACACATCTTCCGAACCGGGCAGGACAGAACGTTCGTGTCGCACCGTTTGTTTTGCAGTTGTCCCACAGACGAACACGCATAACCTATCGCGCGTGCTGGGAACGAGTTTGAATCACATGTTTATGCACTAATAGACAAATGGTTAGGTATTATTCGTTAGTGTGTAACGGGAACTGCAATGCTATAAGTTAAATTACACATTGCTTTGCAAATGAATTGTACTTGTCAACTTGTATCATCTGTACTGGTTAGTGTGTCCAAAGATATTGTAGTGAAGTGATGTGTTTGTTGTTCCGTGTGATTTCATTCATGTACTCGTGTTCAATTGATTGTTGTGTGTTGTGTTACATAAGTACTACTGACTAGAAAACGTTTAATTATTTTTCTAAAAATGGTTCTTTTTATCAGGTAAATATACTAGTTTACATACTACATAGTTCCTAATTTGACAAACTCTATACTAAAATCTTTTTCATTATATAAATTGTTTTGAGTTTAAATATTGAATGCGCATTATGTAAGGTCTTAAGTTATTTGCGCAATGTTGATATACTGCAGAGTTGTGTTATTTTAATGTAACTGTTTTTAGTAAGTAAGTTTAAGATGTTTTTAATACTAAAGAAATTTTAGTTGTTTGCTAGTATATAACGTTATATATGATATTTTTATATAAAACATCACACCGGATATACTAAAAAAGTCATTATTTTCCCCGAAACTTGGCCTCGTTCTATGTGCGTGTTTTGTAAACATAAGTATGTGACTTAAAACTCTTTTTCTGAATTAGGCACAACTATATTCAGTATAACTGTAATATTTAGCATATGCAAAACAATATTTTGATCATCAATTAAAAATAACTTTAGAATTGAGGTTGCGCAGGAAATAATTTTATAAAAAGTATTTACCACTAAAATCTATAATTAAAATGACATTTAAATGCAAGACTTTCCTGCTGTTAAATCTGAATTATTTTGCTTTTATTATTTTCTATGTTTCATTTTCTTTATTCACGTCCTCAAACACTACCAGAATATTTGCATGTATTATATTTTTTGTAGCAAACTTTGAAATTTAACTAACTACAGTTTCAGCAGTCCAGAATTTGTTAAACATTCTATAAATTTAAATGGTTTAAACAAGCAGAATAAATAACTAATGTTATTTTTTAGACATCCTATCCATTTACTGTTAATTCTAATTTCAAACAACTTTTACACAAATGTGGCAAATACCGAAGAAACATCTGCTTTGGGCGCTGAATATCTTGAAAATGCAATTAGAGATATACAGCAAAAAAATTCAGACTACATGGCCTCATTTGTCAGCAATACAAGAAAATTTATAGCTCCAACAGTAAGGCATCTGGAACCTAGAAGGAGATTATATTCATCAATAAATACAGAAAATAGACGGTCAGATACCATATACCAAGCACCCGAAGTTACAAGTAACAGTCGTGTGCCCTCTTTGTCATTGACAAAGGGTGAACTGATGGCCATATATCAGTCAGCACTGGCCAATGGTAATACGGTCAAATTAAACGGTCTAAGTGAAGATGGACAGCAACCATTGCAGGCAGCAGTTCATGAAATACAAGAACCGTACGGCCAAAATGCAGTGCAAGATTCTGTTGCATCAAGTAGTAATAATCAACAATCGCCAGGATATTATTACTATTATTATCCGTTGAAAAGTTTCTTTGAAGAACTTCAACATGAGGTGAGTTTGAATAAACTTTTTGGTTAAAACTAGACACTTTTATATTATTTATGCTTTTTAACAGGCTCCAAAAGATGATTACACCAAATTAGATACGTCATTACAATCTGCTCTCCATTCTCATCACATACATCAGGTATGCATGCATATCTAGTTATGTAATAACTATTACTTAGCATTTTAGATATATTTTACACTAAACTATCGTTCTTCTCTTCAGCACAATGTTAAAATTGAACCTATTCAAGCCATGATGGAAATGTCAACAAAAAGCAAAGCTTTAGAACCACTTTTTATGGCAATTAGCGGGTTTATAGGAATGGCATTAATGTTTGTATTTTCCATGGTCTTCCTGCCAAAGTTAAAGCCAAAGAAATCACGAGAAATGAGATCGTTTGGGCATACATATGATCAGTTATATTCTTTAGGTGCTGTACTTTCAGAAATAATTGAAAACTATGAATGCAAATCGTGTAATGCGCACAGAACCCACAAAAATGTTCACAATAACAGTTTTATAAAGTAAGTTTTCAGTTAACAAATTTAATTACAATTTAATTTGTTTAGATAGATTTATAATATTTAAAAAATTGTAGCAGCTGATGGGATACTCAAGAAAAAAGAAGAAACATTCTGGTGGTATTTTCTTCACGGGTTATTTATTCGAGTAAATGTGGAAAATGTGTGTAAATGTGTATTATTTAAGAAATAAATTATTTATTTATATTTATTATTTTAACATGTGGTTTTATTTTCATTATTATAATTAATTTGTAGATTCTGCAGCAAATGGACATAATTTGACAATGAAAATACGATCTCATTAGGTATTTTACAATTAGGAAATGTACATCTCTTCTCATACCACTGTTGATATGATTTATATACGTAATTAATAAATTTCCCGTAATTACAAAAACTGTTCAACTCCTGTTTAAACATATTTTGTTTGTCTGTATAGTTTTGATTGCAACACGTTTGCGCGGATGTAAATATTTTAAAAACTGCGCCGCCGCGCTTGAAAGTATTGCTGGTTGCAGCACGATTAAAGAATACTATTTAATGAACATAATGAGACAACTTTCAAACAGTGAGTTATGTCAACACTTCTTTTGTTACCAACATATTACATAAACCAAAGATATCCAATTATATTGTATATAGTAAAGGGATAATTTGAATAAGTAATGAAGTTATTTAATATTTAGATAACGTTTCGGAAAACTGTTTAATTCTTGCAGTTACAAAGTACTGTTCATTGAAGGTGGTATTTATCGCTTGTATATATGAGTATATGTGATTAATATATACTATAGGTGCTATTTAAGTAAATATGTGTTTACTGATATCTGGGACATACATAATTAACTTGTAGACAGAAAAATTATGCGCTTGGCTGGGCTGTGAAACAATATTCAATTTTCACAGAAGTGTTCA
>JAGJTL010000036.1:2520037-2537016 GCA_022063505.1 Calosoma granatense
ATTTTATATAGAATAAATTATAAATTATGTAAATTAACTGCAAGTAAAATATAATATTTAATTTAACGTACAACTAGTCTTCATGTGGTTTGCAATCACACGCCATGATTTCTCAATCAATGGTTTATTCTTGAAATTTATATCACCTCTGTCATATAAAAATGGATACTGCTTCACTAAAGAAATTAATTTGCTATCTCTGTCTTCCATTTCTCTGAAAATAAATGTATATCAATTAGGTTAAATTAACTCAAATTCTGTAAATTTTACTATTTAAATTATAAAATTTATCAGAATGAATGTTCTTAAATTAAATATAACAAATACAAGGTTATATTTAGAACCTATCTGACAGTTACTTATTGCACTTAAAAAGAAAAATACTTTTTAGGTATATAAATTTACTTACTTTAATTTAATTTGGTGTGCGCAGAATCCAAGTGGTTATTTTATTGATCTTTTTAACTAATTTATATTTATATTTTGACATCTAAATTTACTAGTTAACGTGGGTTATGAAGGATTTTGCATATTTAGAATATTTAAGCGAATCGACCAATCAAATTACATCAGTTCTTCTTACTTTACTTTTTTCTGTTTATGACAGCTGTTAAAAATATTCTATTTTGATAGCAATTTTTGGAACTAGACATTTACGACATTTACATTTAGAATATTAAATATAATCATATTTTCGTAAATGTCCTAAATTTTCTAAATGTTCATAAATTCGTCATAACCCAGCAAATGGGTTTCTGTACAGTTTATATTTTGTAAATAAATTAAATAAATGCCATAAATTCATCATAACTTAGGCTTAATCTTTCAAATTTGTTAAAACTTGTAAAAATAACCTATTTAAATATACATTAAACGACAACAGAATAACAATGCAGTGACTACTGGTACATTTATGTATCTACAAACGTAAATACTTCTAATGTAAATTGTTTAATTATGCAATATGTACAGTATTACAATCTCTTCTAATTATTACCTTTGATCTTCTAATATATCACAGGACTGACGCACGTTATCCATAATTCTTGGAGTACCAGCTCGTCTGCTTCTTTTCATCATGGACTTCATTGCACTATATCCTCCGACACTGTGAGCTGCGTTCGGATAATGCAATTCTGCTTCTTCAAATATCTCCTTAAGGCTTTTATTTTCTGATGCAGCTTTAGTACGTAACATTGTCTTGAACCTACATATTTCCAACATGAGTTTATCTGGTTCATGATTATGTTGTTCTCGTGCTTTGGGTATTTCGTTATTGTACACGCTTATATTTGCAGAACATTGTCGATTTTGGCACGAAAAGTGGACCGTTACACTTCCTTGTTTCTGTTTTTTTAAATAATACAAATATCCCTCGCCATCTACATAGAGTTTACTGTCTGCCCGCAGTCCTTCGACAGTTTCCCTGTAATTTTTTTTAGATCAACATAATGCTGTTCCACAGTACAGCAATTTAATGTATCTTAAGGTAACATTGTATGTACTTAACATACACGAGGTAAATTAGTAAATACATAAATAAAAATTAAATATTACAATGATATTTTCCTTCAAAACACTTTTTTATTAAACAAAATTAATAAAACTGAACACATGCTACATTTGTTTTACTCTATTATTTGCAAAAGAAAAGTTCTGAAGTATTTATGTAAAGTTTCTCATTTTACAGCTACATAACTGATAAATAAACTTACATTTTGTATTATAATTCTATTTAATTTCGTCGAATGATATATAACCCAAAAAAAACACTTGATCAATTAAGACAGAAGGAAAACAATGTAATTTTGGAGTCCTGTTGTACATAAGTACGAACAAGATAAAACTCTTTTGGGTAAGGCTCACAATTTCGGATAATGGCTCACAATTCCACCGCTGACGTCTGTTTTGAAAACAATCAACAAGGCAGACTATGCTGTACTTAAATATGAACAGATTGGTCATAATTTCACATCCGCTTCTTTTCAAATATTACATATAGTGTCAACAGATGACGCATTTAACATTCACTAGTTATAAATTTTTTATTTCAATAAAGGCATGGAACACAATATTAATGCTAAAATATTCAGTAAATCATATTTATTGGAAATCAATTAAAAAACATTGATAAATATCACATATAATATGAAAAAGGTGGGTCATAATTCCACCATCCCGCTTCTTTTCAAATATTACATATAGTATCAACAGATGGTGCATTTAAAATTCACTATTTATATTAGTTTGAAACAAAAAGAATCACATTTGTTAGATATAATTGTTATAAATATAATGATCATAATTCCACCATTGGTGGAACAAATTAATTAATTTATTATCTTTGTGCAATTTCATTTCTAATAATGCTTTCTTTTGGTAGAACAATATAAAATGTGCCTAAAGACGACAAATTTATCGGTCATTATTGTCGAATATTTCATTAATATTAATTCATTAATTATCAGAAGCCCGTTAAATTGTTTGAGTATTTCAGTTTAATTTAATTTCTAATTGCTATTCAGTATGATGTGCGCATAAAAGTCAAGTATACCGCCAAATGCGTCTTGCTCTTGAGATGTGACATCACGGGACTTAAAAGTGACATTTAAAAATTTGTTGTCATTTGACATTTGTTTGACATAAACATGGCAGGTTATGTTTAGTATATATGTGTTGTTTTTGTTAGTATGGATAGCTTAGCGTTTGGAACACAAGTAAGAAAAACGTTATAAAGTAATATCTAGTTTGTTCCATATTTTGAGTATTTATCTTACAGGTGTTAGTGCATTTGGATTTAAAAGGTGCTCCTCCGCGAATTTCTTATTTAGAAAAGGTAATATATAAATCTATGATCAGTATTATATAATTGATTGTGAAATATTCCAGTTCTTTCCATTTTTACGTGAAATCGGTATTACCGGAATTTTACTAGAATGGGAGGATACATTTCCTTACACCAAGGACCTAATGCCACTCGGCGGCTTGTCATATGGATCATTAGCGTCCGGATCGCCGTATAACATAGAAGACGCTAAACAAATATTGCAAATTGCTGCAGACTGTGGACTTACAGTTATACCTTTAATACAAACATTCGGGCATCTTGAGTTTGTCTTGAAACACGAACAATGGCGATGTTTGCGGGAAGTGGAAGCTTATCCGAGTTCAATGTGTCCACTGAAGAGTGGTACTATGCCGTTGATTCGAAGTCTTCTAAAGCAAATTATTGCATTTCATCCAGATATGCAGTATATTCATATAGGAGCTGATGAGGTTAATACAGATGTAAAATTTTTAATAGAAATGAAAGTAAATTATTTTATTTTAGATGTATAACATTTATTATGTTCCAGGTATGGCATTTGGGTGTTTGCCCAGAATGTATTAGAAAAGCACAGAGTAGTAAACATGGTAAAGCATCCTTATTTCTCGATCATGTAACTAGCGTAGCACAATATATAAAAGATAATTTTCCTAATCTGAAAATTATCATGTGGGATGATATGTTAAGGAACATAGATATCACTGCATTACAAGGTAAATGAAATCTTATTTAACAAAATCTAAAAAAAGTTTTAGATATATTTCTTCGTTTTTTGTTTAGAAAATTATTTGTATATTGATATAAGTTACATTGTTTTAGAATATTTCCTAGGGAATTTAGTAGAACCGATGGTATGGCATTATAATAATAAACAAACGTTTAGTCTGGGTTATGCTTTATGGGAAAAATACAGTAACATTTTTAGTCATATCTGGGGCGCGTCCGCATTCAAAGGGGCTTCCGGTAGTTGTCAGATTGTACCTGTTAACAAACACTATGTGGAAAATCATGAAGCATGGCTTTCTGAACTGGGTGCACATGGAAGTAAAATTTATTCATTTAGAGGGATAGTGTTGACAGGGTGGTCTAGGTGAGTAAATATAATTACATCCGCAGTTGTTAATTAAGTTATATAATATCTGCTTTTTCACTACTTTCTGGTAAATTAATATAACGTAGTTTGTAGTATATTGGTTTATTATTTAAAAAATACTAAAATTAAATTAAAGGTATAACTGAATATTATGTCACTAGACTTCAATATTATAGAGTATATAATACTGGAATAGTAAAAATGCATTTTTAAAATATTTTCTCTATTGCATCATTTTATTTTAAAGATACGATCATTATGCAACTCTTTGTGAACTACTTCCTACGGCAGTTCCTTCACTAGCGCTTTGTCTAAAAACGTGGCAGTCTGGAGGGTATACACAACAAATTCATGAGTAAATATACTTATCTAATGTATAGTTACAATATACCTAATGTGTGCGTGTTATTTTCCGTAGTTCAGTTAGTAAGTTTTTAGGCTACACAGAACCGCCTCTTTATTTACAAACACCAATGAGGCCTTATGCTATTGCTCATGCATTATCTTTCCCCGGCTGGCAGATACTGGTTGGCGTAGAGTGGTTTGCTAATATCAAAGCCAAGTATCGAAATATTGTTGACAGTGACCAGTGAGTATCACGAATAAATTATTTAGTACTGAACATTTATAGTAATTCTTTACAATCAATTTTCACTTTTAAATTATTTGTCACAAAATAAAACTTACGTATTCTTCAGTATTTGATACCGTTAATAACACTTTTATTTGCATAAAGAGTATTCGTTTATTTAAAGCAATATATTTAATATAGCAGCAGTTCGTTAAATATAACCAGAGATATTATTTTACAGAGTTCAGACTTGGTTTAACCAGTGGCAGATTTTAAATAATTATACTAATCCAATGCAGATTGAAAGTATACTACCTGTTTTAACTGAGTAAGTATATACTACAAAATTAGTAAATTATCATCGACCAACACAAATATTAAAACGCGTATAACAACTATTTTGTTACAATAAGAAGTGGCATATATTTAAAACCGCGTTATATTCGAGCTTATTCGGTAAATAAAATACACAAATATTATCTAGTAAACCAGCGAAAATAACAATAATTCCAGTATTGTTTCTTTGTTGTCAAAATTTAATGTGACATTTCTTGAATTGAAATTTTTAGATTATTTAGAATATTTCGTGTTAAAATTTCATGTTTATTTGAATCAGGTAATATATAATATTGATAAATATGTTATATAGAAGCATATATGTTTAATATAAAATATAGATATTAATTCTAAACTGTCTATAGTATCTAAATTAATTCGATATTTGATTTGCTTAATAATCTCTTATTAATAAATTTTATTCTCAATAGGCTTTTATTGGAAGTAACAACGTTGGAAAATTTTTTGAAAACTAATTTGGATATGTTCTTCTTTCCTCCAACTGCTGAAGAATTTTTAGGTACATGGTTAATGCCTATTAAACAACACATACGTCAATTGAAATGCGATTGTGAGACCCAGATATCGATTGGTTGTCGTGTTAGAGGTATAAAAAAGATTGTATAATTGTAATATTATTTCTGTTCATCTGTGATACTATATCAATACATTCATTTGTATTACTCGACAGCTTGTTGATTTATAAACCTGCAAATCATATTTATTTAGAAATTGTACCGAAATGAATAATATTTCTTGGTATATTTGCTTCAGTAAATGTAGTAATAATGAAAAGGTATAATTTGTCAAAATTTAATCACATCCAATATCCCTTATCCTTGCTCCTAATACAAAAATGTATATACAATATACATATTTTATTTTTATCAGTCAATGCCTTTAAAAAATTATAAATTTGTTTTCTACATTAATTTTAGTTTTATTTTAGCCAGTGAATAATGAATATAACAATAATACATATTACAATGATATATGATAATACATATATCTATTTTTAGAAATGTACATCGATATCTCTTTAAAATTTAGCATCAAATTATTAATCTTTTATATTTTACATGCTTATACATCATTTCAAAAAAAGTTTTTTAACTTATCGTAAAATTAATGTATTCATATTATTTTGTTCCAGTTTTCTAATGATCTCCGTAACAACTGAATACTAACTTTGTTTTTTTAATGGTTTTTATGAAATGTCAGATTTTATACATTGATATTTTTACATTTTTTAAAAATAATTCTACACTGTACAACTGATTTTACATTGAATTTTATGGTTCTGCAAGAATGGAGCCAGAAACTAAATTGGATGAAGAATATAGGAATTGTTTAAAGTTTTTAAGGGCATATATAATTAACACATCTAATCCGAACTACGTGTCACATTGCCGAGTATGGATAGAGAAAATGAGTGCATGTTCGGTTAATCAGAAAGATGTAAGAAATAAATACATGAATGAACTTTGCCGACAAATACAAACTGGTAAACTTGAAGAACCGTTCACTTTACCACCACCACCTTTTGGTAATATTACTACTTTGGTTCCTCATATACCACAGGTAGCTGACTATATTTTATATTCAAATAAATACAGTTTGACCTTCGGCAAATCTAACATTAGTAAATTATGTTCCATATACGAATTAAATATGTAATTTGGAAATTTATTATTAAATCAGACTAACTCATGGTCAGATCTGTCAACAATCAGCACAACAACTGTTGAAGTTGCTGCATCTGGCGACTCTCAACCGGATGTACCAGCGAAAAAGAGTTCTGACAAGTTTCTGAATATTTATGAAAATAAAATAAATGAACAAAATGACATAATTGAAGATTTAAAACACAAAAATTACGCTCTATCAGAACAACTAAATGACTGCTCTGTTCAACTTAATACACGTACGATAAGTTTTTCTTTATTTTTACTATTTTATTGTATATGCCATTAAGTAATATTTTTAGAAAATACCGAAACAGAAATGGGAATTAGTATGCTGAGGAATGAAGTAGAATATTTAAAAAATAGATTAAAGGTAAAAATATTTATTCTTTGCGTATAATGCAATTGTCATATTGCATATTATTTTGATGTATGGCAAACAGGAAATTATAACTATAAAAAGGAATTTACAAGATGATCATAATACAATAGTTACACAGTGGCAAAGTACAGCTCATGACTTGCAATCCAAACTTGATGGGGAACAACATAAAAATAATGAATTAAATGCAACAATCCAAGAATTGGAAAATAAACTGAAAGTATTTGAAGAATGTGATAGAACTACTAGCGTAATTATTTATTTTATACTTAAAATTACATACAAAAAGATGAGAAACAATGAACAATATAAAATAGAAATTAGTGTAATTCTGTATTATATCTACTTCATGAATTTGGCAATAATTCATTTAGACGCTATGTCAATTTAAATACTTAATTGTTACTTATCAACACTAAGGCGTTTGAGTTTATTTCAATTTGCAGGTAGGTGAAAATGTACAACAAAATTTATTAGATCTGCATCAAGCAGAAATTGCAGCTATTGAAGATAAACACAGTGAAACACTGAAAACCCTCGAAGAAAAGTACGTTAATATCTTAAATAATAAGGATAAAGAGTATGAAGAAAAAATTAGGGATATAAAATTATGCTATGAACAGAAAATCGCGGAAATTATTTCTGACGCTGAAAGAAATTATAAGTTAAAAAATGATGAAATAATGAAACTGGAGAAAGTGGTTGAAGAACAATGTGAGAGGTTTGTTTAATTATAGATAATTTGTTGTTTTATATCAACCATAATTATTCTTAAGAATGCAACAAGAAGTTGTTATTATCAGATCACAAATGGAACATGATACGTCATGTAATAATGAAACATTAGTGGAAAAAGTATCATTCATGCAGGAATGTATATTGAAAATGGAAAGATTATTGCGGAAATATGAGAGCAATTACACGAAAAAAATATATGCATTAAATAAAGAATTACAGATGAAAGAGAACGCTGTACAGGTATTTTATATTAAATTTATTTTCGTATGAAATTGGTAGATAATCATATTATTAAAACGTACATTAGCATTAATAAATGGATACTTGCATTAAATATTAGAGTAAAAATATAAGCTGCTTCGTAATGAGTATTTATTACGCACATTACTATCTAGTAACCATAATATAATTCTAGAAACAATGTATTTCCTAAGTCGATTTAGGTTCAAACAATATAATTTATTATTAAATTATAATTTAAGATACAACTAACAACACAGCGAGCGCAGTTACTGGCTCATGCAAATTCAGAGAAACACTTGGAAATAGAAGCCATAATTTCTCAGTTGGAATGTCGTTACAGAACATTATTAGAAGAACAACAAGTACAATTTCAAAGAATGCGACAACAAGATTTAGATACTATTAAACAATTAACAAACAAACTAGATGAAAAAAATATAAATATATGATTTTTAAAATATGGACTAATTTTTCTATACTATATAAGAAACATTATCAAAGAATCAACTATTTTTTAATTATACGATATTAATAAACCTATTATAAACAATGTTAGATATATGTACGAACTTTAATAGGATTCAGATTTAATATTTGAATTTACCGCTGTTATGAGTAAAAAAATTTCTCCAGCAGGAAGCAGTGCAGTCGCCAGTTAGAAAATGGCGTGTTTTAATTATTGTTAATGCAAGGGAATGGTGATGTGCTGACAATAAATGTATTGTTTTGACAATGTCCAGTACGCCGTCGAACCGACGAAATGGAGCACAAAAAATTAGGTTAACAAGTAAGTATTTGTTGTTTTACTTAGTTGGTAAATTATATATTTAGTTAAATCATTATCGTTGTTGAACTGTCATTTTATGCATACCAATATGGCTTCAGTGGGGGGTACCGTCCAAGCCTAATGTAATTTATGTAAATGCTTTCATTTAATTTACAGAACTTTGATCAAAGAAATTTCTAGCTACTATGCAAATAAATTTTATTATATGTTTGACACTAACATTTGTACTTTAGCATATCCAAATTTGCTGCACATGGATACTTGTCTAAAGTAAACGTAAATATTTTTTTAACCTTTCTCATTATTGAACAGTTAATTCTTCAGCAATTACTTTCGTTTTTATGTTATATACTTCCGGAATTTATCTTTTAAATAAATGTATCCTTGTTTGTTGATTATAGAGTTGAATGTATGAATTACTGCAGTATGTCTGTGGATTAATTAAGCTTATAGAATTAGTCATCTGTTCTTCATTCTGTTAACAAGTGTAAACCATTTTAAATAGGCTACCATTCATTTCTATAAATATTTTAATTTATTCACTGATGTTTTTTAATTCTGTAATTAAAATAATTGTTAACTTTCAGTACTTTGTGCTCGAAATCTTGTGAGGAAGGATCTATTTCGTAAGTATTACTGTAATTATATTATCCGTAATAGCGTAGCTGAGTAATTTTGTTTTGTTTTTAAGGCTTGCCTGACCCATTTGCTAAAATATCCGTGGACGGAAGTGGCCAATGTCATTCCACGGAAACAGCACGCGCGACATTAGATCCAAAATGGAATTCCCATTACGATCTTTACCTGGGGAAAACTGACAATATCACAATATCCGTTTGGAATTATAGAAAAATTCATAAAAAACAAGGTGGTGGATTTTTAGGATGTGTTAGGATTGTTAGTTCTCTTATTCAGAGACTAAAAGATACCGGATGTAAGTGTAATTTACTGTAATCATATTGTAAGAATTATATATTATTTTAACTTGAAATTGTATGTATGATTTTAGATCAGCGCTTGGATTTGTGCAAAGCATCTGTAGATGATACGGAACCAGTGAAAGGTCAGATAATAATATCCTTGTTATCGAGGGATGGTCCATGCGGGGGCACTCCTCTTGCAGTTGTCGGTCCGTTGGGAGAGTTGCGTGGTCCAAATGATTGCGATAATTCCACGTCTGAGAATGATGAGTTACCACCCGGTTGGGAGGAACGTCGTACCGATACAGGCCGGGTCTATTACGTGAATCATAGAATGCGCACAACGCAATGGGTCCGTCCGGCATATAGTAAAAACACCACAAACGCAATAGTGAACAATCCACCAAGACGTCAACCAATATTGAATGGTGATGCGAACAGTAACATCGAGAGCAATCGTATTACCGAACCAACTAATAACAATGTAGTGATTGACAGTCCTGAAGATACTCCGTCCAATATAGGTAGTCCCTCATCTAGCTCTTCAACTATTCCACCAACGCCTGTTATTAGTCCATGTAAACAAACGCCATTATCTCCGAGAAGTTTACCAGCTGTCACACCGACAACCGCGGTCACAATAGCACCGAATAACACATCGTGCAATGTACCAGCCACCAATGCCAGTGTTCATAATTCCAATGTGCTCACACAGTCATCAGTGCAGACGCCGCGAGCACAACCCAGAGACCGACGGCAATCGCGGTCTGTCGAGGAACGACGAGGTGACGGCAGCGGTCGCAGGAGAACTGGTAGAAATCGAAATTCTCTGAACGCGGTGCAGATGTTAGCTGCGCAGCCGCAGACTTCATCCAGTACACCAGCTTCTAGACTAGATCTACCACCGGGATATGGTACGTTCAGTTATCAAACACAGTTATCACTAAACAGCACAGGGGAACAGTATTTTAATTAATGTATTGATACAATACTTGTTACCATTGTTTAGGAAATTTGTTATATATAAGTTATTGTTTAAATAATACCATTGCAGAGTTAAGAACAACACAGCAAGGTCAAGTGTATTTCTATCATATACCAAGTGGAGTATCTACCTGGCATGATCCAAGAATACCACGAGATTTTGCTCCTCAAGGTTTGGCGCTCGACTCCCTGGGGCCCTTGCCGCCGGGATGGGAAATGAGACAGACGCAATCAGGAAGGGTGAGTTAATATTTAATAAAAATAAATTTTCTTAAATAAACCTCGTTTACTTTTTTATTGTATTGTTAATAAACAATTTATACTATATAAAATAATAGTAACAGTGAAATTCGATTTGAAATATTAATATACACATATTAATAAACTGTATGACTAAATTAGGGATATATTTTTATATATCTTGTAGGTGTATTTTGTGGACCACAACAACCGTACTACCCAATTTACTGATCCACGTTTGAATGCTCAAATTCTACAAAACTTATTGCGTAAAGGCACACAATCTACTGCACCAGCAGCTCCAACATCAGCTACCACTACCACGGTTACGTCACCTGTGAGTTCTAGCACAGCATCTACGGTAACTACAGCGACAACCACAACAGCCGCCGCCCCCTTGTCTCCCCGTACGAGACCAGGTGAGGAGGATCTGCCACAGAGTCTGCTGAATGATTCCGAATTACTGCCCAAATATCGCAGAGACCTAGTGGGAAAATTGAGGGCACTTAGGGCTGAACTAACAGCGTTACAGCCGCAGAGTGGACATTGTAGGTTAGAAGTGTCTCGGTCAGAAGTGTTTGAAGAATCCTACCGGTAAGTAGATATTTATATATGCATACATAATACACAATTACATGACAAATAATCTTTGTAAAAAATAATTTTTTATTAGCTGCTATTTCATTACTATTACATCATACAGAAAATGTATTGCGTATTAAATTTATTTTTAAATTAAATAACAAACACCAAATAGTGTACGGATACATACAAATTATTTCAAGATTTATTATGCAAGTTTTATAGGCCATAATTAGCATTTAAATATAAGCTATATCCTGGCATTATTTTGTTATTTACTTCAATTTTGTTCAAGGCTATATTAACAATGTTATTATGCATAGTGTTTTACAATTTTAAAATTATACTACCTAATGAATTTTTAATATTGTATCGCATGATTTGGCGATTATTTTAAAGGTTGGTAATGAAAATGCGTCCGAAGGATATGCGTAAACGTTTGATGGTGAAATTCCGTGGTGAGGAAGGACTGGACTACGGTGGTGTAGCTCGTGAATGGTTGCACCTGTTGTCCCGTGAAATGCTCAACCCACAGTACGGACTGTTTCAATATAGCAGAGATGATCATTATACATTACAAATTAACCCCGATTCCGGTATCAATCCAGAACATTTGTCATACTTTCATTTTGTCGGAAGAATACTTGGCATTGCTGTGTTCCATAATCACCAGCTGGAAGGTGGATTCACTACACCGTTCTACAAACAGCTTTTAAATAAACCGATCACATTACATGATATTGAAGGCGTTGATCCGGAGTTACATAGAAGTTTATTATGGATGCTGTAAGTTTTTTCATAAAACTCTTAATATATCTACACATTTTAGTAAATATTTTCATATTCTAAAAGGCGTAGTATTATTTTAGCATGCAGAGGTACATAAAATATGATAATCTCTTTCTAAATTTTAACAAAAACCTTTTGTGAATGAGTTGTGACAATTTAAGATTTAAAAGAAATTGCGTTCTCTATATCTGCGGAATACATTGAATAATATAGTTAATTATTATTACAGACAAAACAACATTGACGGTGTTCTGGACACAACATTTTCAGTGGAAAATAACAGTTTTGGAGTTTTGAAAGTGCATGAATTAAAACCCGGCGGCGCAAGTATAGCCGTCACAGAAGATAATAAACGTGAATACGTCCGATTATATGTAAACTATAGATTCATGCGTGGTATTGAGCAACAGTTCCTTGCACTGCAGAAAGGTTTCACTGAACTCATACCGCCAGCGCTGTTGCGTCCGTTTGACGAACGAGAACTGGAACTGGTTATCGGTGGCATAAGTTCAATTGATATAGCAGATTGGCGTTCTAATACTCGACTGAGACACTGTACACCCGATACACCGATAGTGCAGTGGTTCTGGCAAGTGGTCGAGTCCTATTCGGAGGAGATGCGTGCCAGGTTATTACAGTTTGTGACAGGATCGTCTAGAGTTCCATTGCAGGGATTCCGCGCACTGCAAGGATCGACTGGCGCAGCTGGACCTCGACTATTCACTATACACTGTGTGGATGTGTCGCCTCAGAATTTGCCGAAAGCTCATACATGTTTTAACCGAATAGACATACCACCGTACGACTGTTATCAAAAGTTAGTCGACAAGTTAACGCAAGCAGTGGAAGAAACGTGCGGATTTGCAGTGGAATAAAAACAGACGAATGCATTGTGTACATTTCTCCTCTACTAGGTAGCTGAAGTGATATTAGATAATTATAAGCAGAAAGACATTTGGTATAAAATGTGATTCAATATTAATATTAAATATCATCGGGGTTAAACAAATCTTGTATACAAAGAAAACAGAGATTCATCCTCTTGACTGGCACAGTAGTAGTAATTACAATTTTAGTAAATATGAATTAATGAATACAACAGACTAGACATTAATTTAAAATGATTAAGAGTATAATTACGAACCACAATGAACAGTCAAGAGACCGCTTGTATATTTGTATTTTGAAATTGAGTTTAAGAGATTGTAATTAAAGAAATTAATAATGAATAAAATTTAATTGTATTGTTTTGCGGTAATTATAACAATAATTTGTAATTAATTTCGCGTATGGAAAGTACATATTTGTTTAGCCCTGATCATAATAGGATAATACGTTATTGATTTAAGTTAAATTAGTATAAACGATAAATAGTAATACATTTTAAATGCTTTTTTATCGTGGTACTTGGATAAAGATCACATGTATGTAACATATGCACAAAGTTTATATTGTTGAATTTAAGATTATTAGAAACGGATAATGATATTATTATAGAATTGTCTTCCTTATTTTTAAAGATTTTAGTTAGACTGTAGCGGGAAAAAAATTCAGTTGATACAGATGAATAAACAATTATAAAATTATGCATAATTTGATAAATTATTATTCATTATATTTGTTGGAAAATATTGATTAGTAGTATCACAATATTGACAAAGGGCTTCAATTATTAGCGAAATGAGAATTTTATTTAAAAAAACTAATTAATGTTTTTGACTAAATGTATTATGCCCTATTATAGTAGTAAATCAATCATGTGTGTTAATAGAGAGAAAGATAATTAATTGGTACTCCCCGTCCTATATTAATAAAATATGATACAGCATATTGAAAGAACTAAGAAAATTAGAATATTAGACTAAACTAGTATTGTTCACATATTTGGATGTTTAATGTTATATGTACGGAATCTGTTTAAATATAAGGAAGACAATGTTTGCAAGTTGTATATTTGAAATAATTATTGATCTGCCATATTGGCTAACAAGATGCATATCAATGCATTGTCATAAATTATTAATTGAGTCGTGATATTCACAAATTACAGAACAAAACGTGTTATTTTAATATCAGAATAATGATTTATGATTATTGTATGTATATTTGGATGTATTATACACCGATTTATGTTTTAACTGTGGGCCCAAATAATGTAAAATGTTTTCAAGAAATATGTGCATATTGAGTGTTTTTATTGTATTTATAATGATTTATTTTTAATAACTACTTAAACAATTGAAGTATTTTAATAAATTAATCATGAAAAACAGATTTGTCTAAATTATTATTATTATTATTCGTCTAGTTCAAAAGTGATTGTATTATTTTATTCCCGATTTTACATAATTTGGGTCTTGCGCTGTACTGATTAATTAAAAAGCAGCTTTTTATATGATATTTTTAGCACAGGTTATAGATCCTAATTTACTACATAATTAAAATATAATACGGATACAATAATTCGAACTATTTTTTAGCTTTAAATTTATTGAGAATTGCACAAAATTACATTATACATTTAAATATGATCTATAAAATTATTTTGTCAATCAGCATATATGACGTGCTGTATATTAGTTCCAATTATTGTATCATACATATAATATGGCTAATTTAATTATCACAATTAATCGCTCAATATTTAACGTTGGCGAAATCTTTGATAAAACATCTTATTGATAGTTAAATTTGCAGCGCAATACAATATACAAATTTCATGACAGAAAACGTTTAAAAGTGTCACGTTTTACATTAAATGAAATCATTAAATGCAAAGTAATTGTTTGTAATTAACTTTTTTTCTTATATACACAAAATCTATTTAAAATTTAACTAAAACTCGAAAGAGTTAGAATAATAGTTATATTCAGTTAATCTTCTGATAAAAAATTACATTATGGCTGAAATTTTCATTAGCAAAGCACTGATAAATTATTTTGATTTAAATTACGTTTCTTGCCTTACCCATTTCGAATCTTTATCCGTAAGTTTTATACTAACAAGCTTTATTGGGTATATAATTAATAAGTAACAAAATTAATTTTATTTATAAGCCAACAAAAAGACATAATTAGACTAGACTGATTTTTATTTCGTGTTCACAGTATAGAAACTGATATGTGAAGTACAAAAGTGGCAATAACAGGCACAAACTTTCAATTTAAAATTTCCGCTTGTGCAACTAAATATCACAATTTTTTTAAATATATAATTTTTGTATACATTTCTACAGGCCGCACATTTTATTATTGGAAATACGGTATAAATTTTATTTAATAGCTAAATGACAGTTGTGAAAAATAATTTACGACAAAACATATATTTAATATTAGATTATTCACCATCGGCAAGCCCCCTCATTAATACCGTCACTTTTTAACATATTATATATGTTAGTGGACGTTGTATAATATGATCATTTAGTATAATAATAGAGATTCAAATAATGGATTTATTTATTTTTTCGAAAGTCTACTTAGTTTATTGTCAACGTTGTATTTGAGGTAACTGTAATATTGTAAATTATATTTTTATAATGAGAATGAAATCAAAATGTAATGAATAATTAAACCTGATCATAATATCCAACGTCTAATGTTGAAAATATAATAACATTATAATTTTATGTATATTTTCTTGTATTATGGTGATAAAAATATGTTTATTGCAATATACTTATTTTTCATTTTAGTTAAATAAGTATTGAGAAAGACTGGTCAGTGCCTTCACCACATTTTCTAACCATCAGTGCTACACGGTTAATGGTTCATTCGCAAGTGCCTCACGCTAGTCATTTTATATCACGCTACTTGATTGAGAGAACAACAGCTTAGGTTACAAGTATTAGCTTTGCTGAATATGTAGAACACACACATCTATTATATACAATATATCATACGTAATAACATATGTTAGAATACGTAGTTTGTATTATTAGTACTCAATGTAAGTAAGTATTATACTTATTTATGTAAATACGTATATTTTTATCAGTTTTTAAATCTCGTTACATTTCTCTCTAGTTTTAAATTATCACTAAAATTATGTTATCATCTATAGTTTGTGTACAATTCACATGAATACAATTTGTTCTTGTATTTTTCAACAAAAATTATATATATTTTAAAGCAAGCATTTTTGAGATTCATTTCATATGCATACATATTCTACCCAATATTTTCTATCAATTTTTTTTAAAATTTCATGTCGAAAAATTGCTAGACTCTTTTATATTTTTGTAAAGGATTTAGCGGCGCAAAATAATACTAGACACGAAGCTAATTACGCCGGAACTATAAAATATTACGAAATAGGTTTTCTAATCCTAATAAAAATGCATACACCTAAATATGTAATCATAATTATTTTGTAGAAGATTAAAAGATTTGTTAGTAGTTAAATTAATCATGTAGTTACGTACCGATGATTGTTTTCTTGTTTAAAACAGCAGTGATTTGGTAATATCAAAATATCGTTTACGCAAGAATCAATGGCCTGCCGTGAAACCAGTCACTAACGTTAATACAGTGTTTGAATTATTGTGGTGTCAATATTAAATACAAAACAGGTGAAAATTTATAGGTGAATATTAATGTAATTTTAAAATTTATCGCTATGTTTTTAAGTCTTAAAAGAATAAACATTGAACTTTTATTTTTTCATGTATGATTTATAACATAAGTCAAATTATAGCACTTACTGGTGTTTGTAACACTTTGCCGAGTCGATTTTCGTAAAGGGAAGACCCACTATGATATGTAACAAAATGTATACGCGTGGCAGTCAAAGTGTTAATATTG
>JAGJTL010000036.1:2546888-2569388 GCA_022063505.1 Calosoma granatense
AATGTATATTAATGACTAATGAAAAAAATTAGACCATCAAATTATAAAATATATTAAAGAAATTAAAGAAATGTTATGTCCATAAAAGAAATAACAATATGAATGAAAAGGAATACATATATTCTAAATAATACAATATAATTAAATTAATAGCAAGACTGTACAATATTATTTTGTTGAGGTATATGCAATATGTTTGTTTCAAATACATATATGGTATCAATCATTGGCAGTATGTGAAAGTGAAACTGAACTCCCCAAGTAAATCAGCAAATGTACGCCCATGATCTCGTTTCACGTACGACGAGTAAAGAGCAGCAGCACACGAGTGTGGTATAACAGAATGGTCGCAGTTTTGTTTTCGTATTAGTGCAACTGCCGCCGCCGAGGAAGGAAGTGCTGGCGGGAGATATATAATCTTTACGTGCGGTCTGTTTATCACTGAGCGTAAAACATTCTTAAACTACAAGTGTCGAGTGTAAACTAACCGTTTCATCATCAGCATCATCATCATTTACAAGTACTGGAATAATGATGAACTGTTGTGATTTAAGTGTTACACGAAAACAGTACTTGTCTCTTGAGTGATGTGTGAAAAGTGCTTCGCTAGTTAAAATTAATGTATTTCTAAGAGCCGTAAAATACTTTTTTCGTCTGTATTTATTTTGGCACAAATTCTGTTTTTAATGAAACTTATTCTTTGCCAAAATTTTATCTTTTGAAGTATGTGCACAGTGTACACAATTAAAATTTCAGGACTGTTTGAGTTTAAATATTATGCATAGTTGTAAGTGTGAATTGTTTACGACATATAATTAATATTTCAAGAAATTAGTTTATCCAAAAACGTCTATAATTGAAATACGTTAAATTCTAAATAAATCATATTGAGTCATTACATAAGGTACTTGAACGTTTTTGTGTCATGAAATACAAATAAGGAGAGTGTGATTTATTGATGCCTGAACTCGGATATCTGCAAATAAATACGAACAATTTACTAAAAACATTACACAGTTAACAGACACATCGTTTTCCAGTTTATAGTAAATTTTTGATAGACATTTTTCCTTGTTGTGCCTGCGACAAGAACTTATAACAAATTACTTGGGATATATTCCTAAGTTGCGTGCAAATGTTCTACATACATCTATATAAAAAAACTGTCATGTGTTTGAAGTGCTGATTCTATAAATAATTTCGCTGTGGGTCCATGGTGTAAAAACCGGGATTAAAGTTACGACGGTATGCTGGTGGTGAAATAAAAGAAGTGTGACGTGAAAATTTGAGGTCGCGATGCCGGAGGAAACGGCGAATGAAGGCAGCACTTCTGGCCCATGGGATAGGTTGCTGGGCGACGGAGGTGCACCTCCCACGGTCGTTGCACCTAGCGTGGAGGCGCCCGATACAGACAAACAAGGTCGGACAGACACCGGCTTCCTGCGGTCCTTCCAGCGTAGTTTTAAACTCTCCGTGGGCGGCAAGGATCCGCAACACGTGTTTTCCAGGTATCGAAGGTGTTTGGAATATTTTATTCAAGTACATATAAATATGTACCTACTTGTTCATATTAGTAGCGGTAGGTACTAAACTCCTATGAAATTACACTTGACTACAGTAAATATTATGTATGTTACTGCTTTAATTTTATTTCTGAAATATACAAGTTTATCTTTAACTGCATCTAGAGTCTAAATAACGTTAAAATTTTAGACAATTTTAATACTGACTTATAAAATAGCTTAATCAAAGTATAAGAGTACTTTTTTACTAGATTTGTTCGTGTCTTTGAAATTATTAGCTTTTTATACACACGGAAATAATGTAAGACATTTTTTTTCATCAGTTTGTCTGCGACAGACGAAGGTTTCTCATTGATTTTGTATGAACGTGCAAGTGTCAAAGTAGCGATAAAATAAAGTGTATGATGAACTTACGGTTTCACGTAGTCAACAGTATACATTTCGTTATAAATAGCAAGAATAGCGCATTACAAAATATTTGTATGAAACTATTTTGCTTTGTTTTTAATTTTCCTGTTTCATTTCTAAGTACCTGTACATATTTATAGGTACTGCATCTCATGAATATAAACTACTTAATTGGCAGAATGTTTATAAATAGCTTATTATATAATATTTAACGATATAAACAGGGAAGTCCCGTCAAGGTTCTTCTGAAAATTTTTATCTCAATATCAGTAATACCTGGAAATTAAATTATGATTCAGCATAATTTAGCATTTCAATTTTAAACAGTAATACTTTTATCCTCCTTAAAAAAATGCTACATAATATTATTCATTAAGTTATGTTACGTATAAGATTCATATTTGATAATAGTTATACAATTAAATTGGTACATGTTTTCTGTATCAGGAACAGTATCAATAGTACATTATATAATTATAATAAATTTAATTCGAACGCGTAGGATTATAATCTCGATTATAAAATTTATAAGTGTAGGATGTGTTATACTATTTTTGGTTACATAAACAGTGTTTTTAAAAATAAATTTAATATTTCATTGAATATATACATTATGTATAATACATATTACAGTGGTCATTTCAATTACGTCAGTAATACGTTTCAAAACTTACGACAATAATCGACTACCTGTATCTTTTATGTTTATGTGTTCATGTACAATATAAACTTATTTTTACGTTTATTTACATTGACTTCATTTATTTATGCAATTCATTCATTGTAGTCTTATAAAGTACTTACCTCTAAATCTGGATTGTTGAAACAGTTTATATGTACAAATATAAATATTTCTACCAACAGGTTTATAATTTCTATTATAATTTTTTTTAGTGTGGTGTACTTTTAAAATTTACCTTAATATTTTATTCAAATTATTCACACTATTGTGATAGATTATATCTATGTTTGTAATTGATACCCTTTTTCAAAAAAAAATTGGAGTTTTGCATTTTGGTCAGTGACCTCAGTGATAGCCTCGAAAGTGAATATCGTACATTACTGAAAAGGACTGAAAATGTTAGCGAAACACTGAAACCGTCGTTGAATCGAATGGATCTAATTACTAAATAAACTCATTAGGCCCTTGGCTAGGATTTCTTTAATTATATGACTTCCGTAATTGTCCTGTTGTTGTTTTACAAACATTCACGGAAAATTAGTTTAACTTTCTGAAGTAGCACAATTTTTTCTCATATCTTATTTTATAGTTTAAAATATATTTATGATTATTGATAATATATATCATTAATTTATTATAACATTGAAATTGTTCATTGTTTGCTATCAGTAAACCATATATTGCTGTTTAAAGATAATCATAATCAAAAACATTATGAATTATTTATGTTTCTATTACACAAGCGAGTTTATTGCAAATTATGTGGAAGATAGGAGGGAATGAAAGTTGATATTTCTGCAGGTTTTGTCAATGTTATACTTTTGAAGTATTTATGTAAATTACATTTGCGAAATACAAGTCCAAGCTATGGTTTAATTTATTTATCGAAAATAAAACAGATTTTTTAACCACATAGTCAAGTAAGTAAATAAACGTTGGGATTTTTTTTTTTTACTTAGATTTTTCTCAAGGTGAACCAAACAATCGTTGCTCTATGGGATGTAGATTAATTTAAAGCAGTAAAACAAAGCACTATAGCTATAGATTTTATAGACTTGAAGCTATGCATGTACATTAGTAAATTAGTGAATTCACACTGGTATTGATGTAAACAACTGGCCACTGTATTGCGGATCATTGATTGTCAACAACAAGTTCCTTTATAAATAAACCATCAAATGTTTATTAATAGTCACACCTGTTGCAGCAGTGTAAAATATCTCTAAAAATGCTATTTGCCCTCAGTAATAATACGTGTTTTAAACATTCATGATCGTCTACACGACACTGCAAATGTGTACAGAGTCAGTGAAAAATTTCCTGCTGACAATAAATATTAAACAAACAAATCATTCTGCAAGTACCTTTTCCAAAGTAGTCTCTTAATTGTACAAATTGGGAAGCACTTGATTACTCAAGGCGATCTCAAACAGTTCTTGCATTTCGAAATGACTGCATCATCATATGATTCGCAAATATACAGTGTGCAAAATTGTTCAAATAATCCATGTAGAGTAGTTTTTACATAAGCCACGTGCGGATGCTATTTCTTATTATAATTCCCAATAAGTATTATTATACTTCTACGTATTACAGTAACTGAGATATGTATTATAAATACCGTAACCATTTATTTGGAATATTGTTTCATTTGTACTCATGTGCTACATCCGTCATGGATTATAATGGAAAAGACAAGAATAGTTTCTATATCCATCGTTGATGTTTATTTTCATCCCAATATCGTAATAATAACCGTTGTTTCATGGCATTCTATTTGTAATACGATGTATTAATCAACGCTTCCTGTAGTGAGCATAATTCTTATCATGTACGTATATTTCTTTTCAAATCGCGTTGGCATTGACGGATAAATTTAGGTTAATCTGTATATAAAGTAGTAACCCGGTTAACAATAGTTTCAGTAATTTTCGTACTTTACACATGTGTGTTTAGAATATTCAATCATCATCCGCTCAAGCATACGTTTTATTTTTAGATGAACATTGCCGACAATATTATACATTTATATACAATATTTAAATGATTTCAGTAGCCTATTAATAACATTTAATGGAAGTGTTTAGTTTCGGTTTTAATTTTACATACAGTCAACAGGAAATATCAGTATAGTAATTTTGAAAAGTTTCACTGTCATAGGTTCATATTTCTTTCACAGCTTTTACGAGAGCATATTTTAAAATATCTCTTCGATTCACGTATCGATTTTTAGAATCAAATATAATTATTGTTCGAAGATTATGAACTGTAGAGTACCTGCAAGTTGCTTATGAATGAAACATATTGTATAATATTTAGAAGCAAGTTTATCAGTGTATTGTATTATTATATAATAACGCTATAACGTAATATGTAATATGTACATATATTTTACAAATGTTAAAGTTAAAAGGTTATTTTACTTTATGAATTTGATCATTGCTTATTTGAAAATATATGCTACGTATGGATAAAATATCTTGTAATGGATCAAGAAATCTGACACGAGGTATTCTGTGTAGTTAGCTAAATAGTAACACCATGGATACGTGACACCATACAGGAAATGTGATGACAAATTTAAACTAATGCAAATGTATATTTACAATTCTATGTTGCTTACATAATGAAAACATTCAATTTTCTTTAATTCATGCTGGGCTAGGCTAATTTAAATATGTGCTGTTAGTCGGGATATTTAAATGCGTATTAACTACTATTTTGGTAAATAGCACCAACAGTTTAAAAAACAAAAAAATTTCTATAGTTGAACAAACATTTTTAATATATGTTTCATTATTTATCTATAAGAAAATCACCGTTATTTAAAAATACTATCTTAACTAGTTTTATAACTATTTTGATATATTTTTCTGTACGCACAGATGTGGAATAAAGGTCATTCTCATATTGTTTAGCACATGTTCGCATGAATATGTAAATAAATAATGAATATTATGTAGAATTATGTTAAGTTAATATATTTGTCTATCAATTTTAGCCTTCTAAAAAAAACATTATTCCAGGAAATTTTTTAATTGGGATAATATTAGTGCTTACATGATTTTTTGCAGAAAAATTTACAGAATATTAAACACGTATTTTTTGAACAAAGTTATTCATAGTACATATGTATTATATAAATATCCATGGTACAGCCAGCTGTGCATTTCAAAATAAAGATATCTTTGATTTAGAATGTATTTGATGTTACCCCAATTTTGAAATTTCGATGTCTGCAATCTGAATAGATAGACAAACAATCAATTAGCTAAAAATAATTGGTAATTTGGCAGTGGTAGTGAATAATTGCACGCGATTAACCCCCCGGTTCTAAAACGAAATGTCCCAGATTTTTTTTAGATTTGTTTGTTCGCCAAATTTTTTAATGTCGACAAGTGTTTTAAAATACATTTATATAACAAATTTTGTTTCATATTAAGGTCATTTACGAAAATGATAGTATGTATTTTATACGATTTTATATTTTGAATAATAAATCATAATGACTTGTTGATTCAACTAATAATAATACAAATAATTCAATAACAAAGTAATATTTTTACTTAAATATGAATACATGTAGTTATAGCAAAATTATTTATTCTTTAAACTATATTAACTCATCTCTCATCTTAATGCGTCGATTAGTAAAATATTATGTATTTATATTTAGAACATATGATATTCGCATATTTATCCTGGAAATATATATTTATGTACGTACATGATATTAAAATAGAATTGAAATCTACGTATACGTATTTATGCAATAAGTCCCTGCATGTTTCATTCAAAAAACAAGCTATTATTTTTAGCATAATCTATGTACATGATCAAGGATGTCCCAACTTTCGTGTTCATATGTTTATAAATATGATTTATTAATTGTAACACGTTGTATTAATAAGCCAAGAAAATTGTTTTCGTTTCAAACTACGAAAAGTGATCATTAGAATAATTATTTATTATTAGTTAGTTACTTAATGTGATCAAATGACGTTAAACATGGCCATTTGCCAAAAAAAGTTTATTGTTTTAATGGTGATTAGTTTTATTCTAAATTTATTTATTTTAAATTTCATCGGCCGATTTGTTAACAATTTATTTACAAAGAAAATCTATATTTGTACAAAGTTTTGTTTAGAGTTTGTGATTAGCATTGTTCGAAACATTTAAACATTGTATTGAATTATACGTAAATATAAAATATTTTTCTTTAATTAATAAAAATCATTTGCAAAAAACATCAGCTTGATATGTGTTAATATATACTTTTGTGTACCTTTTAAAATATGGTTTATTTCAGAGATATTCAACGAAATTTTATTTTAGTCATTGACTGTATTACATTGTTTTGTATTCTTTATTGTCAGTTTACGGTTCGGTTGTTCTATTTTTGTAGAATAATCACTATGCACATATGTAATTAATACACGTGACTAGTGCATACCGTTAATGTGCAACTGTGCATAGGAAGTATATGTTTTGTCGAGCTGTATACGTCCTTGTAGGATATTATAAACACATAACGCGAGACTGTACGCTAATGCATTATTTTTTACATAAAAAATCCGAATATAACCTCGTGCTTTTGCTTCATATATATCTGAAACATAAGTCGAATTAATAAATAATACACATAAATAAATGTAACATACGTGTGGATGTGGTATATTTGAATTTAATTAGATATTTATAAAAGAGTATTTCAAATAGAACAATACAAACCATAATATTGCACTAAACATGATTTAAAATGAGCAATTCTGTATTATACAACAGCACATGTATACATTTATTTACTTAGTAGTAAGTATAAAAATAAAACAAACATTCTGACACGGTTTAAATGAAAAATGTTCATTCCTCTTGTAGAATGTAAACTACAGATGTTTAGAACAGTCCACAAGTAATTAACAATGTTCTAGTTCGGTTTTCAACCAGCAGCTTGTACATTTATTATTTAGATATTGAAAACGTAATTGCAATTAATAACGAAGCAACGTGCTAATTCTTAAAGTCATCATAAACTTGATCTACATAAATTTAAAGGTTGATGTAGTTTGCAACCACTATATTCAACCTGGTGATATTTAAAATAATGATGACCAAGATGACATTTATATCAGAATGTACCCCATTATCAGTATATACATGGTATTTCGACTGTTGTTCTAATTATAAGTAAGTAGTACACGTTTTTTACTTCACAAATATGCAAACTATTTTTACGCGTGTGTTAACGAATAAGTTATTGGCCGAAATTTAGAATACTTTATTTCATTTTGGTAGACATTTCCTTTTAATTTTAGTTTCAGTGACAGTAGCGCTGAATTCAACAGAATTCTTGCAAAACTGTGGAAATAGAAACGAATGACAAATGCTATACGTATAATAATTTATTCTGCACTACCCTCTTACACAAACATTCACTTCCTTACTATTGACATTCCTTCAGTAACTCAACTTGACAACCTGTAAACTGTTTACCGTAACCGACGTCTTTGCACGTTAACCAATGTCAGCAATATTACATGCATTCCCTTATATTACATTTAATATTATTTGTATGGGTTGGGTTTTAATATAACAACAACAGGTCTTGAAAATTTTTGTATTTTTTGTAAGCCTCCACTAATCATTTTCCATTCCGTTTCAATAGATTTGAAATTTAATTTACCAGTTCCGAATGTTATAAACAAGCAAAAATAATAATACGGTTCATTCCCAAAACAGGAAATTATTAGCAAGTGTCAAATTAATAAATTTAAAAGCACTGATTTACGTTTTATATTTTAGGAGATACGTTTTCATATTTTTTTCATAACATATTATATATTTTTAATAACTTTTACAGATATAATTCCTCAGTATATTATGTTAGAGAATAAGCAGAGACGATACGTATAGTATATTTACTTGAATAATAATAAAAGAAAGTACAGACTCAAGTACTGCAAATGTCAATACGTTGCTGTCATTGTACTAATATGTCACCGAAAGAAAGTTTCACAGAACAACGTTGTTTCTTTTAAAATATGTTAAAACCATAAATATATTTTGTGAGCAATACAACTGTTAAGTAATAGTAGTTGTTTCTTTCTGTAAGTACATTGAACCAATTGCATCGTGAATTTAATTAATTCACTGCTTTTACAGTACTAATAATAAATATATAGGAATTATATTTACATTACATTCTATAAATGTGTTTGCGTAAGACTAAAATATGTAGTATACCATCTTATACACATGTATATAATTAGCCTGTATTATATTCAAATATAAGTTCTTATAAACATGTGTATTCCATTTACGAGTAGTAAAAAAAAATTATTAATATTAAGCATTTTATAAAAAAAACGTATAGTGTTATTATTAGATTCTACTTTTACAGTGTATGTGTTCCTGTAGGTTTGTTACGAAAACGAGTAATTAATTAATAGTGTTTCACACATGGAAATTATTTGTTAAATTCAAATATAACTTCGGATTATGTACTGTCTATATATTTCAATAATACCAAGAATAATATATTACCTATTACAAATACAAACTGCAGATTGTCACAAGTAAAAACATGAATGAATTAATGTTTATATATATTTATTCAGACACATAAAATACTTGGTGTAAACTAGTAATATTAAATAATAACAAGAACAAAGTACGTTTATTAATGTTATATTATATCCTCGGTATTTTGAAAATTAAACAAACAAGTGTATTTATAAAACGTAAACAAAATTTGTATAAAATAATATCAGTGTAAAAAGTAAATGCTTCAAAAAAATTGATTGTTATATTTACGGTTATGCTTGAAAATGGGAATATTTGTGAAAACTGTTATTATTGATAAAGTGGAAATCAAAAGTGACAAAAATATGTTTGACGAGGCGAAACAGTGTCTGTCGGAATTGCCAATCAAGTTCATGCAGACGACAGATCCGATGGAACAAGTGTGGATGAATGAATGCCACAGGTTTTTTTATTATTTTATCTAAATTTTAATCGAAAGTTCACTTGAATCAAAATCTGTTTTAAAATCTCTTGTTTATAAAATCGTAGGTAGAAAAATGTAGGTACAGATGATTTTTAGTTTTTTTACTAGTCATTATGCAATCTCATTTTTTATGGCTCGAGAAACCAGTCACCGTTACGAAACAAAATTATATCCATGTATTATGTATACAGATATAAACGACAACAAATTTCCTGTTATATTAAGAATACAAATATGTTTTATATATCCATTTTTACATCTCGGGGAATATTGTTGTTTCTATTTAGAAATCGTCATAAAAATTTAACTACCGAATGTTTTGAATACTGTGTTATTTTGGATTGAACAAGTTATTTCTAGAAATCATTCTACGAAACCATCTAAACACATTGAAATGGTACAAGTATCAATAGAAATTTACTGGAAAATAAGATCAAAGTTAAGATGTTAAACATACTGAGATGCGGCACATCTGTTTCTTTCAAAATTCTAAATGGTTTATATCTAATCAATCAGATTGCTTTCGCTCTAGTTTTGACCGGCATGTCATGCACAAGTTTCTAGAAATATTGCTTTTGACAGATATTATTTTATTAAATATGATAAAACAGAACCGTATTAAGAGGTCAGGCATTCATTTAAATGTATATTGTAATTTCTAGTTGAAATTATTTACTGAAAATTACTTTATTATTTTTAATTGACAGTTAAACGAAACAAGTAATTTTTTACGTTAAGCAATTTTGTAAAAGGTAATTTTTTTTTCGCTACGGATGTTTATAGATACAAATCAACAAAGAATTGGAAAACAAATGAATCAGTCTGAATTGCAATTGACACATAATAAACACTTATTACGTATATGCATATAGGCAAACGTGTGTATTTTCTACTACGTCATCATCGTGCTAGTGGACTAAATTTAAGGAATATTTTCAAATTTTCCCCTGACGCGCGCATTTCACTCACCACTGTTTCCGGGACAACGTACATGGGGGTGGAGGAACCATTTGTCCTGGAGCTGTGACTCAGTCATGCTCGATCCATAAAATGATCCCCTTGCTTATGGTGGCTGTACCCAAAGTTTTGTTGCACTAGGGCTGAATATTTCCCCTTCGACACGTGTACAACGAATCGGTGGAATTCTATAGATATTGGACTTATATATGACTGATCGTCGGCGTCGCTCCAATATTGATGCCTGAATTTATGATTTCATGCACACAGAATTGTACAAGCATATACTTCAAAAGCTATACATACTGTGTTATACATATCTGACAGTTTCATTTAATTTGTAATACAGCAGAGAATTTTTTTTTTTGAGTTATCAGTTATTTACTTAATATTCCAGTTGTTACGGATTGAAAATAATAATAATGATACTTCAGCTGAACAGAGTCGACTAATTAAATATTCTCTCATTAGATATCCCTAACTAGAAGTTAAATTGTTATATTTTTAGGCTTTATTTATTATATTATTTATCTGATTATTTTATATTGAACCTTTCTGTAAACGCTATTCTCAGCTCAAAAGGCACTGGTGACTCATAGGAAATTCTACGCTAAAATATTGATTACCTTTTATCACAAGTTTCATAAATCCTCTTACATTGTATATTACTTAATGAGTAAATGTAAACGAATTATAATCGCGTATTATTTTCAATACATATGTATTTTTGTATAAGTACTAATATTCATTCTTAGTACTAGATTTGACGTATATCATGTGTAATAAGATGGAAGTTTTTTTTCTATAGTTTTTAAAAGTTCGTATTTTCTTGCTATTTGTACTACTTCACTGTGTCTCTTAATTTTCTCATTTCAATGCTCAGATTTTGCAAAATTAAAATAGCATTAGCACACGAATAATAACACGTTGTAGTTTTTCTTTTGTTTCAAAGATGTGACTTACAACAGCAAATAAATTGTTTTGGTTAGTAACGGATAGATGGTGACACGTAACAACTAACGTGTTTAATAAATGTATTACCATCAATAATATTGTTTTGTAATTCAATCGCTAGGAGATATATTACAATAAACGCCTATACATGTATTTAATAACAAGAACGTTCGTAGAATGTGAGAAATATATTTAAGGCAAATAATATTGATTTCATATGATCACTAGACTATATTCCCTAGTCAAATATTTGCTACTTGTCATTGCATATCATTAAACATTAATCAAAATTACGTCCATAAAATAACGAAAAAATAGCACGTTGGTAATTCATATCCTATAATGCCAATATTTAAAACTTCGTATCAACATATTCTTTATAAGAAGTCAGCAATACTAACACTACATGAGAGAAAAATTAGAAAAATTATCTATTATTAATTTTGATTAAACATAGAACATTTCAAGACATGTTTTAACAGATGTAATTAGTTGTAAACAAGTTTCTGTTTATTGTTTTAAGTGGTTTTGAAGAGTTTACATAAATCAGTCAGAAATTAATGTGTTTTTGTTCCAAACGATTTTTTTTTTGTTAAAAGTATCTACGTCATTCGTCAAGTTTTGTTTTTATAATTCTCTAAGTTTATTTGTGAACTTCATTTTAAATTTAGTTTCATATCAACAATGCAAAAAAAAAAGTTTTTAGGATATGACGAATTCGTAGACTACTTCTGGGTATTTATGTTTTTTTAAAATTCATTTGTTTTGACGGTTTGCATTTGGATGATTTGCTTAAAGAATGAATACATTTATTTTCTGGCATAAACATTTTCATTTTCCACACTGTACTATTTTGAGTTCGGCATTTTGTACAAAACTGTATCATGCCAAATATATAAATAAAATGTGTTGTATGCATAATAAAATAGTGGTGCATAATAAATAGATTCGATACGAGTGGAATTAAATTCTAGGCTAGAAGCATGGCAAATAAATGATGAAACACATAGTATGTACCAAATACACTGGTTTCATGTTAAATTATGTAGTATGTTGCTGTTCCAACATGTATTTACATATGTGTTTGTTTACAGATATCGTCAGTCCAGATTTTCAGCACGTCGTATACGTAAAAGAGTTGTGTTCAAACATGGCGACTGTAATGTTGTACAAGCTAATGTAGCAAAGAGACGACGGCGGTATCTGCAGGACATCTTCACGACGCTCGTGGACGCCCAGTGGCGCTGGACGTTGCTCGTATTCGCACTGAACTTCCTGCTTTCCTGGCTGGGCTTTGCCGTCGTCTGGTGGCTTATCGTGTTCACACATGGAGATCTGCATCCTGACCACATGGTGAGTCTATGGTACTATTTTTAACATGATTTCAACAAAGGGGAACTTATTATGAAACTAATATGCATATCAAATGTTTGTTGACAGAAAACAAACGTTTCGTTGTTGTATGTATTTGAAACTTATTGCGAAAATTTTCAAATAGCGACGTCTGATATTTTGTTACGTACACATACGAAATTTATATCACTGAATGTAAAAACACTTGCTAATAATACGAAAATTCACCGGAAAAAAGGACACAAGTAGTCACTTACAGTGAAAAGCAATGAAAATTTAACATGTACCTACCTGTCTTATTTTCTCTGTTTCTTATTTTAATATGTGTATAAAATTATAATTAAAAATTTATTTTTTGCTACGTTTTCCCGAAAGGTTTTATTAAAAATTTTATTAACAAACCGAAGAAATGTATGTTTTTGACGCTCTTTTTAAATCTTTAGCTTTGTGACTTTTAATTTAAAAATTAATTAGAATATATATTTTTAGAAAGGTATATTATTAATTCTATTACAAACTACACTAAATAAATACTTCATGGATGTAAGAGTCTAGTCAGAAAACAGCATTATTTGTTTGATATTTTGTTGTTGTGTATATTATTTTAAAGGTATAGGTTGCTTGTTCATAATTTATTAATATATTCACATCTGTACCCATATATTTTGAGTTATTGCAGTCAGTGGCCAATATATCAAAGTACACTAGGGCAACATAATGTCGTGAATACTAAAAATAAAAACATACTGCACCAAAATAGATAAAAACTAAATATAATCATACTATAAAAACTAATGCCGATCGTGTTAACAGTTGATTAGAGACAGATATTTTAATAAGTGGATATTTTAATTCTAAACATCTGTACTTTAGAAATAATAGCACTGAAAATATTAAAATCCTACGTTAGTGTGTAATCATGTTTATTATCTAAGATAAACGTTATTCTGAAAGAAATGCATTTAAAAAATAAGTATACATAATTATAACTGTAAGTATGTGTGTTTTCAATCATTATTATATGATTTAAAACGGACGTCATAAGACTGTAATCCAGTATTTTGTCCAGTGAATAACACATTTTCATTTATTCTGGCGTGAGTCCGTTTCCTAGGACACCGCATAAAATACCTACTCATAAGATGTTTGACAAATTCAGTTCTATGACGTCAAAGGTAGAGTTATTTTTATCGTGTTTTAAGTATGTGAACCTTAGATCTGTCTATCTGGTCTATACTGGATCATTTAAAACATAATTATATGAAAATATATTTTCAGGATTTTTTTTAAATTTCAATTTTTACAAAATGCAGTTAATCCATATTGTTATATGAACATGAGATAATGAACAATATACATTGAATAAATGTAACTAATATTTTATTAGAATTTTGCATTCAAATCTATATTGTTTATAATTTGACATTAACGTTGAATAATGATTGTTCAGTTTCCCTACGATAGACAACCCGCATTACACTGATGTTATTTTGGTTGCCATATGTCAAATAAATATACCTACATGCACTAAGACTGTGTTAATATTTCCGTAGCTCCAGTTTCTGTTTTCAGTCCATTTAAAGTTTTCATTTCACCCCATGTACATCAATTTCATTCTGACCTACATCACGTAGGCCGTTGACCTCTGTTGGTTCAATAAGAACATATCAGGACATTTTGATGAAAATTCTTCCACGCTATATATACTCTAAATTAGGTTATACTCAACAAATGCATGCAAATTTAATTAAAATATGCATTAATCTGTACTAATTTTAGAAACTTTTATTTTAATTTTATATTATTTAGATACAAGAAAAAACTGTCAAGAATGAACAGTAGTATAATGATTAGATATAAATATAAGTAATATTGGATTTTCCTTATGAAGTAAAAACTGATTTTTATCGATACATATTTGTAATTAATTATTACCGTACGCTCTCCGCCCTGATGCATATATACTGAGCCTTTAAGATGTAATATGAGGCCCGGGTCAGTTATAATAATGATAAATTAATAGTTTAATAACGGATGAATATCTTCATAATTTGAGCTGTTCTTTTCGGTTGCAGAGTTCCAATTCTTCCTGGACGCCATGTGTGACGCAGATCTACGGTTTTACATCGTGTTTCCTGTTTAGTGTAGAGACACAGCACACAATTGGTTACGGTGGCCGTACCACAACTGAAGAATGTCCGGAAGCCATTTTCGTTATGTGCCTACAGAGTATCACCGGTGTGTTCATACAAGTAAGTATCATTGCAGACATTAGATTCCATAGTACTCGTATTTATCCATTTTAATCATAATCATTTGGTGTAATATGCTTGTTATTTCCAAGTCAAAAACATTAAAGAACTATAGTAGCATCTCTAAAGGTAGATAATAATAAAATTCTACATGTATTATACATATTTGTTAAGGTTGAACGAAATACATACTACTGAAATATCTATGCAAATGCTAAAACTATGAACTCTACATACATTAATAGAAATTCATTTAGATAATTTGCATTGATAACTGTTGTGATATTCTTTTCCAGGCATTCATGGTAGGAATAGTATTCGCAAAACTTTCTCGTCCAAAGAAACGCACACAAACACTTATGTTTTCCCGAAATGCTGTGATTTGTCAACGTGATGGACAGCCCTGTTTGATGTTCCGCGTTGGTGATATGCGAAAATCGCACATTATTGAAGCACACGTTCGTGCGCAATTGATCAGGAACAAGGTGACGCGTGAGGGAGAACATTTACCATTTTTTCAACAGGAGTTAAAAGTAAGTTTCATACACACACAGTGATATTTTGTCATACTGCAGTCTTTTCACAAACTACATTCTAACATGCAACAATAACAACTGTAATACAATCCAATTTTATGCACACGTTATTAGTTTTGCATGAGTAAATTTAGGTCCTGTAAATGTGACACGCAATAGCACTGAACAGTGGTGGGTATACTGTCAGGGGTAATCTATAAAGGAAATCAGGTGTACAAAGTTGGGAAATCTTATGAAATCTCAGGAAATATGATGCATAAAAATTTCTTACATTGTGTACCTCTATGTAAACTATAATATGTAAGGATCGTGACTAATTTTTTCTTACCCACGAGATAGGAAAATAATTTTTGTCAGTTTCATTGTAATTCATTTTTGTATTAATAATATTAAATTCGAGTGGTTAACACTGGAGGTCGCGGTTTGCGCCAAACCGACGTATACTATAAATAGAAAAGTGCATTAATACTACTCTAGCACATATATTTCTTTTATTTTGCATAATAAGGATTAAAATGTAACAAATTTATTCCATTCAGAAGTGTGTCATAAAGTAGATTAGTAAATCACTGAAGCATAATAATTTAGTACGTTGAAAATTCGCATATAAACTATTGCTAAATACATCTATTTCTAAAGTATGCGCGCCCAAATAAAAATGGTTTTAATGTTTGTATATTATTTTGAACATAATGATAAATTGTGTACATGCAGTTTTGCTGATATATTTTGTTGTTTCTACTTGCTGTGGATATTTTCTTGTAGAGTAATTGTTTAATTATTCTTATATTATTGAAATATCGGTAATAATAATGTAATTTTTATGTTTTATAGATTTACAACGTAGCTCAATACAATGAGAAACTGCTTATAAAATCGGCAAGTATATATGTCAAAATATTCAGCACATTAGTTTCAGTAATCTGAAATTTGCTTTTATTTATTTTACTTTAATTACTGTTGCTGACATCCGTTTTGCCCGTTATGATTGTTGCATGTTTCAAAACAAAAATATATCATCTTTTATCTCGTTACCATTTCAGCATCTTAAATAGTATTCATTATAATATAATAAATATTTTTCTATATGTAATCCATTGAAATCTTTCTTTTATATTACGTAAAAGAAGTAAAAAACTGATAACGATATGCTTCATTTTCTAATGGAAAAAAATATGTAAAATACTGTACTATTTGAATACTTTTTGAATCTTTAAAACCAAGTTTTTCCTTTTAGGAAACTATTAAGATCCAGTTGAAAATCTTGACTTATTATTGACTTTACTTCCGGAATTTTTGTACTAAATTTATTACATTCCACGATGCATTTAGAATGTTTAAATACAGGGCAAGAGTCCGAGAATGATCATTTAATTATTTTTATATTTACATATTCTACAACCATATTAGAGTGCATATTTTCTGCTGTTCATGCATATCATACATATTAAAACTGTAGAGCGTAGTGGTTCGATAACCTAGTAATGCAGTTATATTTCCCTGTATCGTGAATTTTAGATAGCATGATTATATAACAGTACATATATTCCAAATAAATTGAAGATGAATGCTTATCTGAAATACGGCCAAATCTGTAAAAAACGGTAAATAATTGTATAATAAACTGTATTTTTATACATATTTAAAGGTTTGTCTGTTTAATAAATTGCTTATATAAATGGAATAACCATGTAATAAACACATGGTTATTGCATTTATATAAGTTAGTTGTTTGTCTTGTAATTTTGGTGTTTTCCTTTGTTTAATTGGATTTGGATTTATTTCAGGTTGGCGGTGATGGTGAGGAGGACAGAATATTCTTCATCTGGCCTACAACGATAGTACACAAGATTGATCAATCATCGCCACTTTATAGAATGTCAGCAACGGATCTGCTGAGGGAGAGATTTGAAATAGTCGTTATATTGGGTATGTTTTAGAACGGATTTCATATTTATGTGTCCCGACATACTTGCTTACACGCGCGTATTGTAACTTGTCTAACGCTAAGGCTGTATAACTGGGGATATTTACAAGAAATGATACTATATAAACAAACTTCGCATTATAAAACTACACAACATTTTAGGAGTGAACGTATCACTGAATATGTTTTTAACTGTAACGATCAGTATTGATTATAGTGTTAAACCAGTATTTATTAATTTAATTTTTCTCTTATAAAATACAGTTACAATTAATACAATTTATTATAATTTAATAGACAAGAAATATAAAAAAATGTTTATACAGATTCTGTTTTTAATAATTATAAACTACAAGCTTTGTTTTTTTTATACATTTTAAAACTGCATAAGACTGAATCGATTACGTTTGTATTTCCAGAGGGAGTTATTGAGTCAACAGGTATGACGACACAGGCAAGGTCTAGTTATTTACCTTCGGAAATCTTGTGGGGACATAGGTTCGAACCCCTAATGTCCTTCAAGAAGGAATCCGGCGAGTACGAAGTGGACTACGCCCTATTTAACAATACACGCGAGGTGGACACACCTTTATGTAGCGCCAAACAACTCGATGAGCATCGTGCCATGTTCAATACACAAGACAGTGTGGGTAAGAATCAAAACACATTGTAACCGAAACGTATACAAAACAGTTTACAGTTTAATTCTTCACAGTTTACGTATGTCTGTCTGTTTCCATGAAATCAATAGCTGGCAAACGCCGAACGAAAATATAAACAAAGAACAATAGTCAATTCGTTCTGTTGTTAAACACAAATTATTTCGACAAATTATTTGTTTTATCTTAGAAAAAGTTTTCAATGAAAAGTTTAAAATTGTTTTTAGGTTATATCTGTGGAAAATTTTGTATTGTTTAACATTTACAAGTGTATTTCTATAGGTAGGCGTATTTGAGGTTTGTTTTAAAGAATTGTTGGTCATAGACATTCAGTATTGATTAATATATTGAGATATTATATTGAGACAAATCGTATTCAGGGGCCATTTCTAAACGTGTATATCCGGCGAAATCTGAAAGTTGTTCATTCACAGACAATAATTTTGCTGTGTTCGGTATATTATTTGTTTTTACACAGTTTGTTCACAGTATTATATTGTACTGGGTATATTGTAAATATTAGAATATCTATTTATAACTTATTATACAGACTCCCTTTCAGTACTTAAAGTGTTAACAATTATGTTTCAGATCAGATTTAAAAATATCGTTACAACTAGATCAGAAAAATTTGAAAACATCGGTGTGTACATTATTATCTATGGATAATTGTATTAAACTACACGCTTCCGCTTTAAGTATTATTTCCATTAACAATTGAAATTATTATCTTCTATAGGACTAATAAAATATAACTTTATGTTTATTCGTTGTCGTTCCATAGATGAAAATCAGAATGTACGTCTTAATATTTGTGATAAACCAAGTATTAGATTTGCAGTAGAACATTGTAATATTGTTACTCTGTGTACATGTTGACATTCTTTCTTAATGGTACTTCTGTATGAATTAAAATATTAATTCTCCCAACAGAACGTCTAACTACGGGTCTCTTTCCAACAATCCGAACGCATTCCAGCGATACCTTGGATCTTTGCAGTATGGATTCTTTATCGTTGGACGACCATTTGGTAGTTCGACAAACACCGACGCCAACGCCGCCCGTAGCTGTCACTGTAACTGCACCGGAAGGAATTGCCGTTAAAAACTGTGTGAAAAAAGTTAACCAAAAAGTTACACCTGAGTGTGTATAGTATTCCAGTGAACTCGCCGAAACAGTGAATATAGTTTGTGTGTTTTAATACAAAAATGTGCTTTAACATTTATCGTTTAATTAATTAGTTCTCACTAGTTCTGTGCAATGCATGAAATATTGTAGTAAAAAGTATTTATTCATTTTACGTTTTTTGTAAAATGTATTGTTAGTAATTTAGTTAGTCGAATATTTTTTTTTTTTGTATTTAAAAACGAATTTTTATAATGACATTTTTAATAATGAACGTTACCTTTACATCAGAAACAATATTTAAGTTGTTACTTTTAATAATGTACGTGATATTGTCTATGATTTCTATATTAACGCTCAGAATGAATATATGTAAAAGAATCAGGGGCGCATCCAGGAGAGGAAGCTATCAGGTTTCAATTCTCTGCATATCAAGTAAATAATTTGATTTTTGGATAACATCATCGACAACAACAACCCTCGCGTGTATACCAGAGGCACTAGAACCATTATTAATTGGATTACAGAAGTTTAATCTTTTGTAAAGAGAATTAAAATATGAAGTATAGGGCATATTTTTTATATCTTCTGCGGATATTTTTATCTTATAAAATGCATTCATATTAATATGTCTTGTACGTGATAAAACAATAAATAATGAAAACCAACATACGAATTAATATTAAAATTTGTTCTGAATTTATTATAGACGTATTAACATACATTATACTATTTTATATATTTACCACGTCATAAAAATATCTGTAATATATATGTAACATATCCACATTTCCATTAGATAATGTTTTTTGTTTAAATTATTTTACATAAACAAAACTGTTGCGTTTTATATTTCAAAATTATGAGGATATGTGAGTTGGTTTCAAATTAAATTTGCAATTTGCATATTTGCTAATGCGTGACCCACTCAAAATACACACGCCAATAACGCAAGTTAAGTGATAAATAAGGGCTCAAACTGACAAAATTGGACTGTAAAAGGATGTAGTGGGAACATCCTTAGTTAACGGTACACTCACTCTGAAATCGCTTCATATCAAACAATATATGTGACATGTAGCATTCAAAATATTTATAATCAGTGTTTAAGTAGTCTGTATTTAATGCCTAAAATTTATAATATATTTCAAATGCAAATGTTTCCTATACACATCTTTATAATTGTTAGTTTTTACATTGTCACGTATGAACAATAACTGTAGCAAGATTATATGAATGAACTGTGTCATTAAGATTGCTAGATAAAAACAGAAGAATGCAATTTAATGCCTTAGTATAGCTAAGAAAACCTGAGTAATGTACCGAACTAGGTACAGCGAGACTGTCAAAACTAACAACACATAACCTCATTACTCGAAGAAATGAATCATGCAAAATGTGCGTTACTAGCATTGAAATAGAAAGTTAACCTAGAAATGTAGATGAACCGTTGTATCATTTACGATTCACTACATGTCATATGATCGTTTCATAACAAACGGTTTACATGCGTTGGTGTGCGTGTACGTACGCATTGTGTACATGTTCAATGATTATGGAAGTGTTTGTGTTGTACAACAGGTGAAACATACCTGAACTGTGACGTCACCAGTGTTATGATTGCATCAGAGCGTAAACTTATGAAATAAAAACAACATTTTTTTTGCGAAATATTGTCGTATTTTGAGTACTTTGACATTTACTTCATTCAGTGTTAATGACAATAGTTTTTTTTAGTTTGTACGCACGTGAACTGCGGATACAAGTTATTTTATTTTGGATACTAGTGTGTGTTTTTAAAATAATTAATTCGCATTTATCATCCTTAAAAATATAAAGGTAAGTATTGTATTATTATATCTGTAAAGGTTTGGGGATTAGATTAAAAATTATAATTTACGGACTTGTATATGCAAATATTTTTGTATGCATCATGAAATGTTTTTATTATTGAGATTTCTACAATTAATAAAACATAATTCAAATACATTTGTTTATATCAAAAATTAAACAAATTAGTTGATTAAAAATTGCTACCAGTCTTATGTTATTAGCATCATTATAAAGTAAATTAATGAATTCATTATTCACAAAATAAAATTAACAGTAAAAATTAATTACTCTTTACTCCTTTTTTTAAATTTATTTTGAGAAAACAACAGTAGAAACCGTTTTATTTCATTTTTCATTAAGAGATCACTATGCCTATGTTGTTCCTTAAGTGGTAAATTTACAAAAAAATATTGTGGTTTTGCGAACTTCTAAAAATAAATTACCCAACGACTTTATAAGGCTATCAGTAAAAAATTCACTATACGTAAATAGAACAAAAATATGTGTTAAAATTTCCAGGAAATCAGCATAGCGCGAGGTTTATGATAATTACAAAACAATTTCCATCTCATCTCCGGACGCTGATAACTTGTAGAAACTTAAATGCAGTCTTCCCATACAGATGAAGATACCTCCAAGAGTCCCACACCGGTAGCCTCGCCACAAAAATTGTTCTTCAAACCGGGAACCATTGAGGAGGAAACGGATGAAGCCATGACAGTTATGGATACTGATTCACCGCTGATTGTCATTACTCCTAAACATACCATTACCACAGGCATAAGCAGAGTGCCTACCTATAACAGTATTCTGGGCCAAACTATCACGAGGCAAGATAGTGCCAGGTTAGTGTAAAACTTTTATGTTCGTACATAATTCATTTTCGGTTCTAAACTATAACATTTTGTTACAAAATAGTAGTTTTATTTGAAAGAAAATGTAGTAGGATACTTCTTATTTGTCTATTTGCCACAAATTATTTTTGACATCGACACGACTGTTTGCTTAGGCAGATCTCTTAATTATAATTAACGTGTAATTGTATGCAGTAGCGGAACAGACAATTATCTTCCACACGCTAAATTTAATAGTGATTGTTTATGTAATAGATGATAGCATAGCAATAGTATATTGTTAACAACAGAAGTATTTGTCAATTAGCTTTTTCCATAAGGTAAAAATAAATAATTATATTTAGTTTTTAGTTTTTCAATTTAATAGAAATGCTCACATCTTAATTTTTTTATTCAGTACTGTGATGTAAACTTTTCGGTAAAACCCACT
>JAGJTL010000036.1:2569595-2580707 GCA_022063505.1 Calosoma granatense
AGTATAAATGATTAATTTTACAAGTAACTTAGTTGCGGCTGTGAGTAAGATTTATGTTACATATTGACAATAGTTGTAAACAATGATATCATAGTTGAATAAATTATTAGATTTACATAATAAATCATGCACGACCACTTTTGCACATACATTTTCAGTATTCATACTGATTTTCCAGGATGTCTAATAAATAATATATATATATGATGACCTAATCTACTCTATACGTAAGATTAAAATTATAAATAATGTTCTTCGGAATATATTATCGACTTCGTCAGCTCTAACTTACTGTATGATTTTCATCAAACTTCCGGTATTTTTATTAACTTATAAATGAAATGTTATATCTTAAAAAGGATGTTCACCGTAATCTTTCTCGTACTAATGTGATATTAAATATAGAATAAAACAAACAGACTCCAGGTTAATTAGCAAACTGAACACGCAGAATGTCAAATGGATTATTTTTATCACGCAACTTGACCACATCGTGCCTTATATTGAATGAAGAACATTAGTACATTTGCCAATATATTGCAGGTACTAATAGATTTGATATTTTAAAGAACGAATAGAAAGTTTCTGATTTAGTTTTTAGTATTCAGAATACTATATCAGACATGCATTTTTCACAGGTATATGTTTACTTGCAATCGGCAACTCGAAGGACATAGAAAACTATTTTCTCATAACATTGATTTATTATTTCCTGATTATACTTGATATACTGGGAGGATGTAATGAAGACAATTTCAATTTGAATATCATCAGTATGTACATGCAATTCTGAAGCTATAAGTTTTGCTATATTTAAACGCGTTTTAGATGTACGTGACGAATTACCGGTTTTTAATGTATGTTGAAACTTGCTCGATTTGCAAATACGTGATGAGTCACCTGTGTATATTAAAAATCATTTCGCAACTTTTAATTTAGCATATATATTCGTCAAACTTATATAAAATATATTACTTTACAAATGACTTCACTAAAAGAATCGTGTGTTTTCTTTTTTAATATAATTTATTATCAGTGCAGGTATTTTAGAAAATTATATTTGTAATATGTATAAAATATGATTGATATGAATGACGTTATCCTTCTTATTTATTAATCTTTATTTTGCAAGTATGAATATATGTAGGACATGTAGGACAAACTTGCATAAAGTTAAGTATGCTGGCGACCTTGAAATTATCCAATACCTATTTATTATGCAACCATGTGTGTTTACATCGCCTGTATACGGGCAACCAAGGTAACATTGGTACTTAAGAAGCTTGGTCCAGTGTATACGATGCTATTGGTTTATCCGGTATATACACCGCTGTCTATACTGGTTTCTTAGTTACGCTTCATCTGTAATTAAACATCACAGTGTCAACAAGCCAAGATAAACGATGACCACGTGATGTTAGAAAAGTGTATGACTCCATTCTACTTACTGATAACGGTTATCACTGCCTGTAAGAAACATTCACTAAGTACATTCCGGTGTGTCGCGAAAATCAATCATTTACAAGTGACGGTTCTTGTTTGATGTGTATATTAAATGTATGGTTAAAAATAGTGCAATATGAAGAGTTTGTGTGTGTATAAACAACTTATATTGGATAATAATAATAATGTGTAGGTGCTATTCACAGGATCGGATCAAAGAATTAATTTTATTCAAATTAGAAAATACAACTAGTACTTATAATTATTAAATTGTCATAGTAATAAACATCAATATCATTGATTCAAATTTTTTACTATCTAATGTGTGCTTGTGATTTTATTTATCAACTTTGATTTAAAAATAACGGTATCGTTATGATATATTTTCATTTCTTTATACTGATAATATATTTTATTGTAAACTATGATAAAGACTTTGAGAAAACTTTGATTTAAATTCTTGAGTGTACCATTTATACCAGTACATCTACACTCTATCGTTGTAATTGATTTAATCGAGTCCAATCCTGTATATATTACTTATTCTTTTCATATATATATATTGTTGGCAGATAAACAATACTAATAGAGCTAATCACTTGTGACAAGTAAAATAGACTCGCTAATTTTTACATTCGTACATAAATTTATTATCACATGGCGTCACATATATTTTTTTCATCAACAACATAAGTGAATATTATCCAATTCGGTTGTGGTAAATCAGTGTGTTACGTGCATCGAAACCGTCACCATGGAGTCGCCGGGAGACGACGCGAAACAACTACTCACAAGTAATTTGCAGAACTTAAAGATTATTAGAGCGGGCGATATGTCACCGGGAATATATACGCCAAAAACTCCGACAACACCGACATCAAGAAAATTTGGGTATGCTATTATTTCTTTACAAAAATATGAAACCATACATATATCAGGAAATATATTTTAAAATGATTTTACTGAATAATTATTTATTTAAAAGAACATCTGATTGGAAAATTCCTTTGGAGAAAAAGAATATGTACGAAGTAACACATGAAAAAAAATAATAAACGTCAGAATGTCCTATACATCATTAATAATAAAATGGTTGTTTATTATCTTAGAAATAACTATATATTTATAATTTTTTATAGACAGCTTATTTAAAATATAATACAAGATGGATTTGTTGTAATTTTTTACTGTTTTTCAGTATGAATTAGCAATAACTTGACAATCGGTGTTTAACAAACTATTATTTATTAGTTACTAACAATATGCTATAACTAATTACGTAAATGTAATATTCACCGATATGAACATTGCGTTAATATAACTTATATGCGAAATTCGTACTTATATAACTGAAATAGGTATACAAATAAATATATATTTTGTTTAATTGTGGTATTAAATATAAATTTATTCTGTTAGTACAAGGTGTTTTCTATATTGCTAATTGGGTCATAAAAATATCTCTATGAACATATATTAGCAATAAATGAAATAGAGCTGCTTACAATCAAGTCATATCTGTATTTATTTCTTGTGTTCAAGGTTCAAATATAAAATGCTTCGGGTCAACAAAATCTTAATACGAAATAATATTAAATTTCTTCTTGAAAAAATATTTAAACAAACATTCAATACGTATTTTTCGTTCTCATATTTCCATCAAGGAAATACAGCAAAAAAACTAATAAAGATCACAATATATAATATTCCACTTTTTATAGAAAAGTAACTTAGTCGTTATTTCAGGTATCAATATTTTCATAAATAAATATTATCAAACAAATGTTAATATCATATGCATACTTGATACTAAATAAATTATTTTAATTCTGACCAGACAAGAATAGTTATATTATCATTTTTAATCTTTATGTACGTGACGTAAGGAATTCAACGCAAGACAATAGTTATTTTATTAGACATGTATTAGCAGACAACAACTGCTACATATCTAAACATGTATGTTTACATGTGTTTTGTCATTCATAATTTCATTCAACTTTTAAGTTTATATTTAATATTTAATTTTTAAAGCAATAATATGTATAATATATAATTATTAAAATAGCATGATAAAATCAGATTGGATTTGATCAATAATATAAAAAATCAAGTAATAAAAATCGACATATCCTTCGTTATATTAATGTATCTTGCTATAAAATATCTATATAATCTAAATAAACGAAATTAAGTGAATATATTTCTGTATTATAGATAGGAATGATAATTCGAATAGTTTATAATAATATCATACTGTATACAGATATTACTGGAGAATATTTTATCAACGGGTACTAATTTCTCGTTAACTTGTATATGCTTCACATTATATATGCATCGGCAGATACAAAATATTTTAATTTGTATCATGTGCGCACTGCAAACTACAAGTGCAAACCTAATATGCAATTTAAAAAGAATCACTTTAATTCGTACAAATTGTCATAAAACGATTTGTCAATTGCGCATAATGGTATCATGGTGTTAAATATGTTGCCTCCTGCCCACTGTAAACTAAATACATTATAATTGGAATGTGTCATTTACAAATCAACAATCCTTGAATGACAAACACAGTACAAGGAACCCTCCGCATTATGATAAGTTCAGAATAAGATCAAATCATTTTACAATGGACTTGCCACAGTAAATTAAAGTTACTTATTAACTCTTCATTTGTTATTTAATTCATTTAGTTTCTATTAATTAGTAATTTTGCAGTAGTGTAACTATGTACAGAGATGTTAATAAAGAATTGCTGTTTCATTAATTGTTTTCTTCTACAGAAGTCGATTTCGTTATGGCGTTCGAAAAATCCGGCGCAGAGCTGTATTTAAAAACGGAGACTGCAATATACTGCAGTCTCGCATTTCACGTCGTCGTCTCCGTTTCTTACAAGATATATTTACAACCTTAGTCGACACACAATGGCGATGGACCCTTCTAGTGTTTGCCCTGAGTTTTCTACTGTCCTGGTTAGGTTTCGCTTTGATTTGGTGGTTGATTGCATTTACCCATGGTGATTTAGAACCAGATCACTTACCACCATTCCAAGAAGAAAATGATTGGCAACCGTGCGTAGTCAGTATATACTCCTTCACTTCCTGTTTCTTATTCAGCATTGAAACACAACACACGATTGGATACGGGTCAAGAGGAACAACGGAAGAATGTCCAGAGGCCATCTTTGTGATGTGCATGCAAAGCATTGCCGGTGTCATGATTCAAGCTTTTATGGTTGGAATTGTGTTTGCTAAAATGACAAGACCGAAACACAGAACCCAAACGTTGCTTTTCTCTAAATATGCTGTTATCTGTCAACGTGATGGAGAACTATGCTTGATGTTCCGGGTGGGTGATATGAGGAAGTCACACATCATTGGAGCGAATATAAGAGCACAGTTGATCAGACCGAAAACGACAAAGGAAGGTGAAATTCTAAATCAGTTCCAAACTGAGTTAACAGTTGGAGCCGATGGCTGCAATGGAGATCTATTTTTCATCTGGCCAATGACAATTGTTCATAAAATTGATGAAGATTCACCATTTTATAATCTGTCTGCTGGTGATATACTACAAGATCGGTTTGAAATAGTTGTCATTCTGGAAGGAACAATTGAATCTACTGGACAGACTACACAAGCAAGATCTAGTTATCTATCACAAGAAATATTATGGGGACATCGGTTCGAACCTGTCGTTACATACAACAAGGACAGACAAGGTTATGAAGTTGATTACTCAAGATTTGATTCCACTACACCTGTAGATACACCGCTATGTTCCGGTAGAGATCTTGCTGAATTCTATCGCATTCAAGAAAATCGATCAAACGGTGAGTATTTTTTAAATTTGACTAATTAACTTTTATCTAATGTCGTCTTTCATGTGCTTTTTCAATATTAATTCCCAATTTCTGATCAAGCTAATAAATAATTCATATATTATTCGAGTTAATTAGTTATTTATTACGAAAAAGATTATTGCATGATTCGCAATTACAGTAAATATGTTGTTGTATATAATATTATTAATATTATGCACAAATATTAAAATATTAATTAACCGTCTGTTGACTTGAAGTAATCTAGCATATAATTATTAATAATTACAAATTATTCCATAAAATTATCATATGCATGATTGAAAACAAAAATAGTGTCGAAGTGGGTTATTTTGTTTTATTAATTTCGGTTTATATTTGTTTACTAACAGATTCTACTGATAATCTATCAATTCGTCGAATTCCTAGTGAACTGCAAGCTATAGAAAATACGAACATGTCCTTTTGAGCTATTGTGGTGTTTTGAAATTAACCAGTGTCTGTAATACTTGTTTATATGTTTGTGAATTATATGTTGATCTTAGAATAGATTATATATTTTATAGATATAAAATGTCGTTTAAACTTTAATATATGTAATACAAATGTAAGTTCAAAATGACAATAATATATAAATTTATATGCGTTGGATGCGTCAGTTACTCATAATAAACGTAGCGTTTTTTTTTCTTTTTACCCATCGTAAAATTGTAAATAATTTATTACTGTAAAAGATCATACAAGAGACCGAAATGCGCAAAAAAATTAATGCGTAACGCAGACGTTCAATTGAAGTTACAATCAGTGTGTTTATACATGGTACCTTTTTTCTTATTTGTATAACAAGTTCATGGCCGATCATGCAGAATAAAAAAATGCATCAATATGCTGATGCCGCTCAATTCAGTGTAAACGTTAAATTAACTAATGTATCGTACACCATTTATGCAATATGAAGACATTCAGTTATTATTTTATATAACAATAATAACTTAACAATAATACAATTATGCATTGTATTATAGGACATGAGTTAATATTTCTTATTGACAAATTCATTATTTAACATATTCTATAAACAGAGACAATTTAAAAAATACTATGTTTGTTTTATGTGATAATTTGTGTGGGCGTTTAGAAATAACAAATTTTGTTTGCCAACTAATTATTCATTGTGAACGTCATGTGTTGCTATGTATATTTAATATGTTCTAATTAAAAAATTTCACATATTGTAACTAATCGTTTAAACTAATACTTAATTTAAATAATCGCCTGTGTATTCGCATATGTGATTTTTAAATCAGTTTTAATTCTAGTTAATAATATACATGTATTTAGAATATAGTATTATTTGATAGTGAACAGCAATTCATACTGAATATATTGATGTACAATTAGATTATATAGAAACCTATTCTGCCGTGGATGCAGAGTCTAAGCAGCCCACACCCAAGGGATCACCACAATCATCCAGGCTCACCAATACAACATCGGGAATTAATTCTAACAGTGACAGTGAAGAAAATCCCAATGAGTGTACCGTTAGCTTAACAAACGTAGTGTCTTAACTTCAGTCTAAGATAATAAGCCATCCATCAGAGCTGAATTATTAGCAAACTACAACCTGTAAAAAACGATTAAATGCTTATATCAGCATCTTTTGATATTTTATTACATCAATCGATTGTAATACAATTTTTAAGATGTGTTCCATAATAACTTAATCCAGCTCTGATCATAACATAATGAAATGAATACCTGTGTACAATTTGTATGAAAAATGTGGCCTAATACAAATATTAAAACAACAGTTTTAAAATGTTTGGTTATTTAAAATTAACTAACCACTATAAAAAACAATTTTATATTGTTAGTATCGATACAAAACAAATTTTAAAATATATGATATGTAATATTGTGATAAATTTCAATAAAATATTAATATGACAATTATATTCACTGAACTAAAATCACTTTATTCATGTTATAGAATCAAATAGAGTCTGATGTATGTATTTAGCCTTATATATGGGTGTATACAATACTCAATTGTATTGTTTAAAATACATTAAAAATGTTATATATAGAAAAAATATATTATAACTGTTTATTTTCCTGAAAATTGACGAAAATATTTATAAAACCTTATTGTGTGTAATTTTGTCCAATATATCAATATTTACAGGATTCATATTGGTAATGTAATACGTTACAAATTAATACTATTATTTCAATAATAATTCTGTTTTGCATATATTTTCGACCAGTACTTCTCATACTATCCTTTGATGTTTTCCTAGAATTATTTTCTAATTTCTGTGAAAGAAATATATTGCGAGTTACGTGATATTAAAAATACAAATATGTTTTTTTTTATATTCACAATAATGTCAGTAATCGTTATTATTCTACATGACGTTCTGTTTTGCTATTTGAAAATAGAATCTTTTGTTTATATATCAGCCTAATATAATATCTATTATATAAGTAAAATTGAAGCAAATGTAGGTAATATTATTTCTTTGTTTCTCGAGCTATTGGCTATAATAATGGTATCACCCCTTCCTCGGCCTCTGGTCCGTGAGATGTCAACATTATTCACAGTACACATCTGGAAAACGAGACGCTTTTTTGTTGTAATGATTCTGTATAAACGGCGTACTTGAGTTGCTTATATGTGAATTGAGTTTAGTCTGATACTGTCATTGTTTCAAGCAAGTTCACATCAAACAAACTGGTAATTTATACACAAATAACACATTTCTAAACTTCAGTTCACATTATAAATGTTTTGTTTATTTAGTTCGCGATGTTTTATATTTGCTTTGTTACTAATTTATTTATAAAACATAAATAGCGACGAAATGGCGCTTCGTTAATTGACAATATTGATTGTTTATTTGATTTATTGTGGTTTGCAGGAATAATTAAAGTTGTAAATATTTATACTGAATGTCTATTTCATTTTATAGCAAAAAATACATAGTTTTAGTGAAATTAATAAAATTGAGCGAAATTATATATTAAAATTTTGCAGAACAGTTTCAATTTATCTCTTGATAATCATATAATCAAATTAAATATATCTACTCATTTCATATTAGTATAAAAAGTCTTTGCTAATGTAATTACATGCATGCTATTCTTTGTATTCTATATTTAATAAAAGTGATTTTTTTCTCTAGCAGACCACAATAGATATGCATATATATTTATATTTGTTTGCCTTTTTGGCACTTGTCTGTAACTGTCTTGGTGTACCTCCGAGTCCAGCAGATCGTCTGTGGGAAGAACTTAGAAGTGCCAAAGGTGTAATAACAAACATTGCATGTAAGTAATCTACCATAAATATACTTACTTGTATGTGAAAATAGTGCTAATCCAGTTTTAGTTAATCTTATCTACCCTTATCCTAATTTATAATTTTTAAACTTTTCCTTTCCTTAAATATGATCTTATGAGAACTTATATTTGTATATAAAACATACAAATCTTTGTTCCTTTTAGCTCAACTAGATAAATTCAACTCTTTGTATTTGATGAAATTAGAACAACGAATGATTTCGCTGGTTAGCACAATGGCCAGCATAGACAGCAATGTAAAGAATTTGCAAGAACGTGCACACGTGTGGGATACATTTCAGTTGCACGTATCCGCCTGGAATGAACAAATAAATACTTTGGACAAGAAAGTGGAGATTATTAGCAAGTATATTCACTATTAAAAATATTCATTTTTTTCGATATATTTTAAATAAAACCTATTAAAATATTTATCATTTCAAGGGGACAGGAGAAAATGTTCATTCTGGACGGAAAAATAAATGCTATATCCAATATTGACTATAAAACGGAACGGATTATAGGAAAACTAGACGATAATCAAGCCACAATGCAAACAGTTATAAAAACTATGGAAAACCAAAATCACGATCCCCTTCTTGGAGAATTTACTACAAGAGGAGTATTAAGCACATTGAAAATAATTGAAAGAAAGTTGGATAAGTTACAAATGCAACACACCAGTAGCCAAGCCATACTTGCAAAACAGATCAATGAAAAAAAGCAATCAGATGAAGACGTACAAAAAGGCAAACTGTTGATAAAATGTAATACGCCACCAATTGTGGAAGAACTTCTCAACGATGTGGCATCAAAGGTAGATGTAATGTTTGATAAATTTACGGGCCCAGAAGAACAAAACGATGATAGTAATACGGATGATCAAGATAATAGTAACGGAGACTTGTCGCAAGAAACAAAAACAGATTCAGACTTAAAACTTATAAAAGGATTGCTGAAACGTTTAAACCAACCTTGCAAACGAACATTTAAAATCCTGGAAAACTTAGAGTCGTCTATTAAAGTTATAGATAATACGACACTTGCCATTATCGAAGATGGACAATCATTTCATAATGATCTCATAACGTATAGTCAGAGTACTGATAAAAAAATTCAAACAGCTTCATCGAAAACTGAAAAGCTAATAAATAAAATTGAAGATTATCTAACACTAGTTGATAGAAAACTTTTAAATCAGCAAGAATCACTTGAGAGTTACTTTTCAGAACAAAGATCACATTTTACAGGCATTTTACAATCGGAATTTCAGAAAAATTGTGTTGACACACCTAAGAGTTCATATGGAATATCGACCGATGACACAGAAATATATGAAGATCATTCTATAAATGTCAGTAATAAAATGTATTCTGACAGTATACCATTATATTCAGATAAAAATAATTGTGAAGAACTGAGTCCTGCTGAAAGGAGTGGAGTATATATTTTGGGAAAGGGTGAATATAAAAATTCTGCAGGTCGAAGTTCTAATATTCGTTATTGTGAAGTAAATCACAATGGTGGTTGGACAGTAATACAAAGAAGGGGTGTTAATCCGTTAGAACAATCGTTCAACTATTCTTGGGCTTACTATAAAGATGGATTCGGACTTTTAGATAAGGATTTCTGGTTTGGCAATGATTTCATTCATAATCTTGTAGAAAACAGATCAATGATTTTACGTGTGGAATTGGAAGATTTTCGAGGAAACATGGCTTGGGCTGAATATACAACATTTATTGTAGCAAGTGAAGACGAACATTACAAGCTTACAATTGGTGGATATCGTGGTAATGCATCAGATTCCTTTTCAGCTCATAATAATTCCTCATTTAGTACATACGACCGAACAAATGATGAAGCACCCCCCTGCTGTCCATGTTCACCATCATATGGCGGAGGATGGTGGTTTTATAGGTAACTTAGTGTAAATAATTAGATTTAATAGCACATATTCATTATATCTACAATTTGTTCCAGTTGTTTTGAGGCGAATTTGAATGGAATATATTATAAAGAGCCAAATTCCAATGACTATTTCCGCGGACTAATATGGGAGCATTGGTTAGGAAATTACTCTCTACGGAAAACTAAACTTCTAATTCGACCAAATATAAACACGGAAAGTGAATCAGGTTCAGGATCAGAGCCTGATACAGAAGATCCATTTGAAATTCCGGAAGATCCCTGATTTTACAATTAGTAATTAAATCAGATATTATTTTACGTTAATACATACACACTGTTCATACAGTATACATGCTTATGCCATATATTCTGTAGCCATTCATATACCAAAGAGTTTTAAATAAAATATTTATATTACTATACCTATATACTGTAATATATAATGATTATATAAATCAGTAAAATTAACACATGACGTGTTTGAAATAGCAGGATGAAAATATAGTATTGTATTTATTTATTATCACAATATGTCAAATTTCCTCAGTAGAAAACAACCAAAATGATAAATTTATATTTTGTATAGA
>JAGJTL010000036.1:2580757-2605235 GCA_022063505.1 Calosoma granatense
CATATAAGTTGAATTTGTTTTTCGCCTATTAATAAAGTTGTTATTTAAACATATATTAGCAATGCATATTTATTGATTATATAAGCTTTATAAAATGTATGTTTTTGATTTAAATATATGATTACTTTAATTTAATTTTCTATTGTTTATGGTGATATTTCTCAATATAAATATAACGAACAGCGCGAAAACCGCAAAGATTCCCATAGTGCCAACAAACTCTGAACAAAGTTTTTTACACTGCGCTTTCCATCAAGGTCATCACTCAACAAGGCAATGCGCAACTGTCTACATCATAACAATATATGAAATATATATTAACATTTATTGCAACTAGGCAAATATAACAGAATTTTGGGTAACAATTTAAATTTTATGTACATTAAAACATTCAACACACACTAATATAAATGCACTCAAATTATGATATGCGCACGAATACAGAAGTTATTATGCAACTTTAAATACAATTTACTAGAAGTGTGACATAATTAGATAAATTACATACATCAAATAAACATATAATAAAAACTTCTCTCTATATAAATTTTTTCATTCAAATGTCTTTGGCTCCATTGTTTACAGATGGCAGCACGTTAAGCGAAATTGAACAAAATTATCAGCTAGAGAACTTTGACATCTGGTTTAGTGTTTGCTGTCATTATAATCTTGTGGTTTAAAATACTTACCAAATCATTGTAATTGTACAAGCTAATTGAAAATGTTTCGTACATCATCTACATTTGATAAATTGCTTGGTAAGTACATATTTTCGTTCTTAAATATCAAATATACAAAGGAATACGCCCTTGTAAAAATGATTGAATATGTCAAATTAATTCATTTTTGTTTTTATTGTTAAATATGTGTATTTTAGAAAAGGCAACCAGTAATCTGCTGTTGGAACCAGACTGGCCATCTATTTTGCTAATATGTGATTTAATTCGCCAAAATGATGTCCAGTAAGTAAAATTCGTCGTTTTTACTCGTCCCTATTTTGAGTCAGTATATGACGTATCATATTTTATGTTATGTTTTAGACCGAAGTATGCTATATTAGCTATTAAGAAAAGGCTTTATTCACCTAATCCTCATTGTGCTATGTACGCATTGCAAGTTTTAGAAAGCATCGTTAAAAATTGTGGTATGTATATAATTAAAACTAACATTGCTTAAAGTACGAAAATATAAACATATAATAGTAAGTACATATTAATAGTATTATTTTACTGATATGATGATGGTTATCAAATGTAACAGGATCGGCTGTACATGATGAACTAACAACTAAGGCAAATTGTGAAATGCTCCGAGAGTTAGCGAAAACAACCCAGCATGAAAACGTTAGACAAAAAGTGCTAGAACTTATTCAAGCCTGGACTTTCGCATTCCGGAAATCTACCAAGTATCGATCTTTGAAGGTATGTTAAATATATTTCCATACGTATGGTAACATAAAATTCTTGCTTGGTTTAAAATTACTAACACATTACATATATATTTTTATTCACTAATTTAAATATTATAAACATAACCTAACAATTGTAATTAAGTCTAAAATAAACAATGCATGAGTATTTCGTGACATGTGAGTCACTTTGTCACGTGATTGCATAACTCATTTGTGACGTATATTGATTTTTTTCCTTAATTAAATTAACAGGATACCATGAATCTGATGAAAACAGAAGGATTCAAGTTTCCAACGTTGAGAGAAAGTGACGCAATGTTTAGTGCCGATTCTGCTCCAGAATGGACAGATGGTGATGTCTGTCATCGGTGTCGTGTAGCATTTAGTTTTGTCCAACGAAAACATCATTGTCGTGCTTGTGGTAATGTGTTTTGTCATCAGTGTTCGCAAAAAACAACTACTTTACCAAAGTTTGGAATTGAAAAAGAGGTAGATGTTCAAATGTTTCACGAATGTACTGTGTATAATACGTGGCTGTGTTATAGGTTAGAGTGTGTGATTCTTGCTATGAACAAAGTACAAAACCAACTACAGCTACTGCAGCTACTCCTGCTCCAGCAGACAAAGAAAAAGATACAGATCTTCCGGCCGAATATCTTTCTAGTTCGTTAGCGCAACAAAATCAAGTATGTAACTGTCATGTGATCCTATGAGTTAATAAATTATAACTTATAATTGTTTCCTTTGTTTAGGCTCCACCACGAAAAACTGAGGAAGAACTTCGGGAAGAAGAAGAATTGCAACTTGCACTTGCTTTGAGTAAATCTGAAGCTGAACATAAAGAAAAAGAAAAAATGAGAGTTACTAGTGCTTTACACGCTAATACAGGTACATACATATCTTAGTTGTAATTATCATTCTTTTCTGATAAAGAATTATCAGTAATTATCTATAAATCAAAATTATTGTTATCTTATTTACGAAAAAGCAATTTTGTTTTATTTAATTATAATTTTAGAAGCTCGTCAGTCACCAGTAAGTAATCCTGTGCCACGTAGTCCCAGCCCGCAAGAGGATCAGAATATGGATCCTGAACTGGCGCGTTATTTGAACCGCACTTATTGGGAATCTCGTCATTCAGAGGATGTAGATAGACCAGCCAGTCCCTCGGCACCGTCACCATTGCAAAACAGTGTAACTAAACCACAAGTAAACGGTATAACGGATCCAGAAATGGATGAATTCGTGCAAACACTGAAGTCTCAAGTAGAAATATTCGTGAACCGAATGAAGAGTAACTCGAGTCGTGGCCGTTCTGTTGCCAATGACAGCAGTGTACAGACACTCTTCATGAATATTACAGCAATGCATTCCCGTCTCTTGCGTTACATCCAACAACAGGATGATGCACGGTTACATTATGAGGGTTTACAAGACAAACTAACACAGGTGAAAGATGCTAGAGCTGCCCTGGATGACCTGCGTGAAGAACACCGAGAACAACTCCGACGTCAAGCAGAAGAGGCTGAACGTCAACGTCAGTTGCAGATGGCACACAAGTTAGAGATTATGCGAAAGAAGAAACAAGAGTACCTGCAGTACCAGCATCAGTTGGCTTTGCAGCGGGTACAAGAGCAAGAACGAGAGATGCAAATGCGTCAGGAACAACAGAAGCAACAGTATCTTATGGGGCCGCAGTACGGGTATATGGGTTCACCAGTACATGGCAACGCGCAGCAGTACAGGCCACAGATGGGATCAGCATCGATGTATTACCCGTTTAATCATCCCGTAATGAATATGCAGACGCCTCAAAGTGCAAATCAACCGTTACCCTCTATGGGACCGCCAGTCATGCATCCACCACAAGGTACATTTAAACAATTTCATTTTCTGTCAAATGTCACATTTCGCTGAGTTTTATAAATGTGTTACATTTCAGGCGCACCGTCACAAGGCCCTATACCAATGGGTATGGGACCCCAACAATCACAGCAACCAGCGCAAGGTCCACCACCGCCAGGTGTACATTCAATCCCCCAAATGGCCTCTATGCCTCCGCAATCATTGACAACAGCACAACAAGTTCCACCCGTATCTCATGTACCAAACACTCCCCAATCCGGAATGGGTATACCGATGAATGCGCCTGCGCAGAGACCGAGTACAGCAGCCAATCAGGCGCCCCTACCACCGCAACAGTACCAACCTGTAAGCGCACCACCAGCCAATATTGGCGCGCCACCACAACAGCAACAGCAACCACCAGTAGAAATCCAAAATGCGCAGAATAATACTGCTGAATTAATTAGCTTTGATTAAAGAATATACAAACGAAATTATAAGGCTTTCTGTACGGTATATTGTATATAATAAGTAATATGTAATCTACTCGTACTACAGTGTGTATTTTTCATCTGGAAATATTCTGTATTTATCATTTTATTATTTACACATTATTTATCAGTCAACATATATAATTTCACAAGTTCAATGAATAATCAAAAGTCGTTATTGATTAATTATTTATATGAAAACAGTGTACTATGACCTGTTCATTATGATTTCACTTGAAATAAATAGTTTGAGTATATATAAAAAATAAAACTATTTAAAATACTATTTTATTCATAGTGACAGCAAATTATTTTATATCAATATATTGTTTCAAGTTTTTATTTGCATTTATATAGATGTTAACATGATTTTAATGTGCATTATTATCGTAGTCAGTTATAAAATAGAACTGTACTAATTTAAAATTATAACAGCATTGCAATAATGTGAAATTATTTTATAAGCTTATGTATGTAATGGAAAAAAGTTTATTGAAAATGCTGATATTGTACTGCATTATTAAGAAAATATATTGTGAAAAGATTATTGAAATGGATTCGGTGTAACAGACATGTAACAGAATACTCCGCCATCTATTTCCTTCGCAGCGACAACAGCTGTACCATCTGAAGCATGATGTTGAAGTATTGGTGCGATTGGCCCGACTCTAGGCAATGAGGGTATCTGTTTTTAATTATTAATTTATATTCTTCTTACACATATGACTTTACCTTTTTTGACATCATATTCCCGAGATTTTCTGCCAATGGTGCAAGGTTACGAGAATCAGGCGGTGTTTCTTTAAATATTCCATGCAGACATTTATTTCGTACTTGTATACGAAGATATTGAGCATATTCGTTTCGTTTTCGTAACAGTTCTAAATCATCGTCTGACATTTGTGTTAATTTTTTAATCCATTGAGTACATCTTACTCTGTCTACAGATCAAATTAGATCATTCATTTTGAAGTCATAATTGGTTAGGCATAGGTACAGGATATAATTACCGTATGGACTTTCCAAATTAGGAGCTTTTAACGCAATTTCTCGCAATGCAAATTTAAATTCCTTGCTATCTTGTACTGCCATTTTAACAAAATTTTACTACGAATTTTGACAGATTAATATCTGTATTTGATGTAATAATTATATGAATGTCAATGAAATGTATTCTTGTTAAACAAAAATGAAACGTCAAAAAATCTAGGTTTGTTTCCTAACGGCATACTGACAGCTACAATGTTTGTTATAAGACTGTAGAATAAAAATTTATTTATAAAAATCTTGGACTAAATATTTGTCTGTAGAAATTTAAACGTGTACAAAGAATTATTTGCCATCCAATTTCACATTTCAAATATAGTAATATTTGTGTACATGAATTATATAATTTAAATACAATCTATTATGATAATTTGTACGTAATACAGCCGATTATTTCTTACAAATTATATTAATCTAATTTAAGCATAAATCTAATCTTCATTCCGCACTTTTTGAAGGTACATAGAAGATGCATAAATGTACATTTTAAAAAAGTTTTTATTATAGCAAAGATCAGTAAAGGTGACAAAATATGAAAATAAATATAGTAAAACATATTTCACTAACGCAGGCGCTATACAGAAAGTAAAAGTAATCAGTCAGCTGAGTAAATATTATTTATAAATTGAAAATTCACAATTTCACATAATTTTCCTGAGATTTACAAATGTAAAAATACGGTGGAATTAGGCTAATCTGATGGATCTTAACATACGTATTTCACAATACATAGGAAGAGATTTTCTTTTTTAAATAAGTCATTAAAAAAATATATAATTAAAAGGTACATAAAAATATATCTGATGAATAATCGTCATTGATCAATTAAAAATCATATATACAATAAATATTACAAATAAAGAAAAAACCTCTTGTTTTATAGAATCATTTAATTATTCGTATTCCAAAATGTGCTTGTGGTAAAACAGTAAATATCTGAAAATAATTCATTATTTAATTAATACAATATTAAACATCCGATACTCTTACTGATATTTGTGCTGGCAAATGTATTATTTTAAGTTTTAATAAAAAGTATACTGGACAAATATCAATAAGTATAAAATGAAGTAAGATTTTAAAGAATTGTATTTACCCTTCAGACTCTAAAACTTCTTCAAGGTTAGCTCTGGCGATAACATCATCATCACACTTGTACCAGTAGTCCCTCTGTTGACGTACGTATGCAATATAATGACCAGCGTTGATTTTGTGCCCGCGATGATTTATAACGGCGAACAGTGAATACCGGTTATCTGTCGCCATATTATTATCCACCGAGCTACTCTGACTCATGAATGGCGACATATCCAACATTTCAGGAAATGAAATGAACGTTGATATTTTTTTATCAATCTATAATTACATTACATATATGTATATAGCAATTGTTGTTTTGATCAAAGTATAGCAAGTATAACAATTAATAGACGGTTGCATATACTATAATTTTGTATGTTGTATAGTATAATATCTATGAAAATATTACTCACATTCTTTGATCTTTCAAAACGCTTTAGATGGAAACTGACAACAACGGGTAAAGTTTTGACAGTGAGTTGTTTAGTTGACTCTTGATACGATTCACAGTTAGAACAGAGGATCTTGGCACTGGAACCTAGATGTTCTGCTCTCGTGTATCTCTCTAGACAGTCGCCGAGTGAGGAAGGTGGCGTACTGCCCAGTTGAGAACAAGCTAAATCCAAGGATATCACTGATATTGGATCGATAGTTGTGGATACACCACTGAAATATATATAAATAAGTATACGGAATGAAATACAATAAACTAAGAAGAAGAGTATATTACTTGCACTTCTGACATACGACATCTGATTGCAGTCCACCGGAGAATATCTGATCAATAATACAAGTACAGTGATAAGGTTTGCCGGGCGTTGTTTCTAATGGAGGCATGGCCCCAAGGCAGTGTCTGTGTAATACATCCAATGTAGCTAAGAAAAACTCATGAGCATCTTTTTGTTCATATCCAGCTAAACTTTTGGCATTCGTCCAAATCAGATGTAGCAAATGATGAAGAGCTAACGGTCCTCTTGCGCCCTTATAGAATTCCTGTCAATTACATAGTATATTAGTAAGTGATACAACGTATACTCGTAATAGCACATGTAACAGATACCTGAAATAATCTAGACAGTTCACACACTAAACATGATCCAGTAGACTTTTTGCATTGATGCCTTTCAGCCAGAAAGTAATCACGTAACAGTGGTGTATGCATTAGAGCCTACGAAACAGATACAGTTGTATAAGATATTGAATATTACTTCTACATTTCATATACGACAACACTTACTTGTACAATACAGTTCATGAAACAGGTAGAGCCTAAATTCAGTAAGCCCCTGAGTCCTATTGTTGAATGAGGTGTTATACATACTCGTTTCCAATGGTATTTTAATAGATCTCTCTCTAGTGAGGATGGATCCCAAGCTGCCCATGTTAATGTTCTATTTTTCCACTGAGATGCTACTAATTCATTTGCTTTACTAATTTCTTCTAATTCAGCATCGTATACATAATCACCGCATTCCAGACATAATACATGACCAAAAGTTAGGTCTACAGACAAACAATGTTTGACTTCAACGAAGTGTTCCTCAATGTGATCTATGCATGCAAAGAACACGCAGTGGAGACAAGAATGTAAGCGTTTCAATGATTTCCCGCATACATGACAAAAGAAATGAACTGCCTGTAAAATAAAAAATATATATATTTAATATTTATTTCACAATACATGTCTATCAAAGACTCAAACCAATTAATACGATTTTATCAAATGTCAATATACTACTGCAGAGACCTCAGGTGGTTAATATCGAAATAATAAACAAAGAAACAGTGTTCATTTATAAACATCTATATATATTTATTAAATTCAAATACATACAATATAACGAACAAGGTATAAAATTCAAATAATAACCTTATATTTTCTTGATCCTGGAGCTGAACACACCACGAAATAGGCATGAATTATTTTATAAGGTTGTACACCTTCTTTTGTTTTAAAACTTGTCAAATGATCGCAGCCATTAAAGCTCATTTCAGTAAAGTTACACGTGTTTAAAAGAGTATTGCGAATGTAACAAGTACTTTGCGAAATAACCCTGTCACATACTAGTAGTATCAGGGGGTGCGGCAATACCAAACAGCACACGCGCAACCATAAATGATTTTAAACCCGAACCAATATACTACAGTTGTTCACTTTTTTGAGAACTAGATGTTTGACAAAAGCAAAACAAAAATTTCCCTAACATTTAACTTCGTTAGTAGATGGAAAATAATACACACAAAACTAACTTGAACTTTTGTTTAACCAATAGTTATTTTACAATAATTTGTAATTACCAATTCTGTTTACTTCGTCTTAAAACATCATAGTATTTTTTTTAAATTATTGGTACTGCTTGCAATCAGCTGTGTGACAAGTTTTATCTAAGTCTCGATATACGTTTTGCATTTCTTGAATGAATTTCACAAATTTATGTTTAAATGGTATGTCCGTTATTAGACCTTACTATTAATACATATATCGTGATAAAGAAATTTTACACGTAGATGACATGTATGACACAGTTGAAATGAGCTACAGGCAAAGTGCAATAAAATTTATTAATGTTGGATACATTTTATACTATTCATAAATCATTTTTATGTGATTGTCAATACTAAACTGGTGATTGTACTAAAAAGGTAGACTGTTGTTATTATTTAGATACAGGTAGATTTGGATACTTGCATCTATATTCAAATTATATTTTAGTACTTAATGAAATCGTAGGTACATGTTTGACTAGTGCGCTTAGTTTATCAACCACCACATCAACATTTATGCCACGATGGCTGCAAATGTTATAGGTGATACAAATATTAAAACTGGAGGAAATATGATGCCTCCAGAAAATTCTCCTGTTCCGATTAATGTTGACAGTAAATCAAATGTAAGTACAATTTTTGAATGTATGTCAACAGAACAAACTGACAGTTCACTATTATTGTTGTAGCAGTTTTCGGTGCCCGAAATTGCAATTGAGGCATCTCAAATTGTAAGTCGATTAGAACAGGTAGCAGAAGGAGCCACTTTAAATGATGCAGCATTTTCACAATCGACTGTATTTCTGGGCCTTGAACAGAAGAAGAGTTCTGATATAATGAATATCGTTGAAGGCTTAATACACGGCGAAGATAGTAATGACAGTAACCATGTTCCGTCATTAGATGACATTGGGAAGCTTGTTATTACGTCCCACACTATTGCAGCATATTGTGGAGGCTTGGAGAAAACACGCCTAAAGAAAATTAGTACTCGATTGACTACTGACACATCGCGATGGGTCAGTCAAATGTTTGGGTAAGTAATATGATACTATTTTATTGATTTTAATTTTTCTTATATTAATGTAAAGTATAGTTTTCTAGACTGTGGTGTTTGCTATCATGATGATCAATTAGAAGGCCTAGTCCGAGTGACTAGAATGGTGTTACATTATAAGTATCCACGGTATGTTGAAGATGGTGCATTGGCTCTAACTACTGCGCCACCGACAATATACAGCAGCGTAGCTAGTCCACTGGGAGTGGTGCAACATCTTTGTCGACAGCTAGGCTTACCATTATCATGTGTACGGCCTGTACCAGTCAATACATTGTTTGGTATGTACTATATATTGGTTAGAATCTTTTGACTACATTGTAATATTAATAAAATGGCAATTTATACATTGTTAATACATGAAAGGAACGTGATATAATATGAGATAATTTCTGTCTAGGTTCGCAACATACAATGGATGTCACAGTTCTCCAGAGAATGTTGGCTGAAGATGCTGCCGCTGGACGCACACCACTAGTTGTGATTGCTGACGTGGGAACACCCATTGCTGGCCACGTGGATAATGTACCAAGGCTACAAGAACTTTGTAAAGCGCACGACGCCTGGCTTCATCTCAGAGGCCATGGTTTAGCCTCACTCATCTTACCCTTTCAACATAATGGACATGTATATTGTTTTTATATATTTCTGCTTTTTAGACAAAAATACAATTCCTTGTTTTTTATCGCATTTTTATTTTGTATATTTTTAAGTATATACCGGGTGCCCTCTGAAATCTAGGACATAGAGAATTATCATGTAAAATTGAAAGACATATCTTCCGTATATATGTTAAACAGAAAGGAAAAACAATAAGTCCGATATATATTGTATATATTTTTAATTTTAAACAAATTTTTCCTTTGCATTTATCTTCTAAAATGTATGTATTCGATAATATTCCCGAAAAATATTTTTTTATTAGCACATTTAAATAAAAAAGGTAATATTTCATATGCTTATGTTTTGTAATTCTTGTTGTATTTGTACTTATTTATTAGATATTGCATAATCTAAAGTAAAATTTGTTTTCAGTCTCCAAACATCGCCGATAGTTTTACTGTACCAGTTGGTTCATGGCTTGGCTTACCGGGTTTACCAATGATTGTATCCTTTTCTAAACATGTGTAAATAAAAATCATTTTCTTAATTTTACTCAAAGTATTACGGTGCGTTGTTTGAAAGTGGATATTTTCATGAATTATTCAGATGTTTTCTGCAAATAAGACAGTAAAGAATCTATTAAATTAAGTGTTAATTTTCCTTAACGACAATTACGTTTAGACTTTGTACAGACTGTGGGATACTGGTATGAATAGCCTAGGAACAGCGAAGGGCCGACAAGTTGGCACTAGTCGAGAGAGTACGTTGCCAATGGTAGCAGGTCTTAGTACAGATCATCAGCAGCGACGTGTTATATGCCTGCCTCTGTGGACATGTTTGCAAGCTCTCGGTCGAGAAGGAATTCATACAAGAGTGAAAGATGGTTTCTTGGCTTGCGAAAGAATTTGGGCAGCAGTTGATGTGTACAGACATGTTAGAGTTTTGGTAAGTATATTTTCAACAATACGCTAAATAATCATATTCTCTTATCTTAGTGATATATGCATTCAGCTCTATCAATAATATATTTTGCTTGGTTGTAAATATATTGCAAGCAAGCAATATAAATTTGTTGACGATAAACTTAGTATTTAAATTATTGTGTAACAATTTTAGATATAATGTTGCTTGTTATTATTTATTTAAAAACGCAACAATATTGAACAGTAATGAAAATATTATCAAAATTTGACTTAATCATCAACAAATATGTATGTTTGCTAATATGTTTAAGATACAATAACAGATACTTTCAAGATAGATAGATTTTAGAATTTTATTTTGGTAAATTTTCAGAGTCAAAAACCAGGCGGTGAAGGGGGTACTTACACAATAGCAGATCTTGTGTCAAAACTCACAAACATATCGGTAACATATAAACTGAACTAATTGACTGCATAAATATACATTTATTCCATATATTCTAGACTTTATTCGAAGTGACTGCAACTTCGGTTGTATTTCAATTTATACCAGAAGTTAGTGAAGATGAAGTACTGAACAGGGTCCCACCATATTATGACAAATTAAATTCTTGGCTAGGACAGATATTGCAATTAGATGCTCCACAGGTATAAAAATGCTTGCTGCCCGTTAAACAATAGAAATAACGTTTTATTATTTAATAGATTCCGTTAGAAATTTGTGAACTGGAAAATAGTGGAGTAGTCATACGATTTTGTCCATTTGAAAATTCGACCGGACGTCAACCGACTGTGGAAGAAATAGATGCGTTCGTACAGTGTTTGGAACAACAGTTGGTCATACTGCAGGCAACTGTTCAACAAAAGGAGCATTTTATGAAGTTAGTGGAAGAGTCTCCAGTATTAAAACTTGTAGAAATGTCAGATTGGGCGGGTAGGTTTTATGTGCTAAACTGTATAAGTTCTAAATGAATGTATATAACGTTGTCTTCTCTCTGTTCATTTATTGAATATTGTTATTTGCACAGGTCTAGGGGGTGTTAGATATGCACCAGAGGTTTGGGAACAACTTCTCACAGATCAGGCGAAAGAAGAATTAAATAATTTAAACATTGCTCTTGTAGATGCTCTAAGATCTACTGATTCAGCGTTCTCACTTGGTGAAGGTGCCGATGGACTTGTATGCGTTAGGTAAATTATATATTTAACTTGACTGTTTTCCTGTTTTAAAACATACTTTGAATTAATGTTGCAGATTTGGAATGTTGACAGCACAATCAGATGTAGAAGAATTGTTAAATTTAGTAATGCGAGTTGGAAAATCTGTTGAAGAAAATTCACGAGTATTAGATTCAATGAGTGAAATTGTAAAAAGAGGTTTGTATGAATAACTTCTAAAACTATTACATTATAATCATAAGGATTACTTGCAATAATACACTTTTGGAATGTGAAGAAAAGTATGAACCTTTTTTACGGTGAAATTTTTAGGAATTGAAACGGCAACTTTAGATCTTCAAAAGGAGAATGAAGAACGATTATGGCAGGAAGGAATTCTTCGGCATGTACCGGTTGTCGGTACTTTTGTGAATTGGTGGTCACCAAAAAGGTAGATTTGTTGTAAAATATTTAATCTTGTGAAATTTATTCACATAAATATGTGTTATGTGCAATAGCAAAGAGACTGGTGTAAAGGGACGTAGTTTAAACCTGACCCAAGGTGTTGTCGAGTCTACAGAGAATATTTACCGGTACCATATGCAACTGCAGAGTGGTGCACCGACAGGTACGAAGAGTCCACCGACACCCTTGGTACAGACACCGGTTGGACATTCTAGGTCGAGTAGTCATGCATCAGCCTCCAGTCAAGGGGCTCCGTCAATACCACCACCTCCCGCTAGCCCTGTTCGAGAAACTAAGGAGACTGAAAAAGTATTACAATAATTTATTGTAGGATTATGAAACAAGTGACCTATATTTAACTGTATTTAGTGATGTAATAATTGAATAACCACACTAACAGTGGACTATGTCACAAACTATCAAGACATAATATTCACACGTAGGTGCAATACTTATATACATTAACGTATATATGACGTTTCTTTTATAACAAATTATTATTTATGGAAATTTCAGTTGTTTACACATGGTACATAATCTAGTTTTGCATGTAGACGTGTGTTTGTTATGTGATACATTTAGATTGTTGAATTATTTTATTGCGAAAGACACACAAAATGTAGTTGATAACATTTTCTAATTGTAGAATCCAGTTCCACACTATTTTGTAATCTAGACTGTTGAGAACACTTACCAAAGATGTTTTCATTTGCTTTATACATATTATAGAAATAAACTTGCTTAACAGATCTTCCCTACTTAAATAGGATTTTTGGAATTGTTATTGCCCAATAAATGCTTCCTTTCACAATGTTCAAATCAATTATAATTGGATAAATAAATAAATAAAGTTTCAATAATGAATGATATATGCGACACAGTGGTTCTTCTTCAAAAAAGAAATATTTAATTTTCAGTTACATTTTACTTAAAATTTACATACAGAATAAAATGAACATTTTTACATTTGTATTCACATCAACACAATGGATGAATGAATGAAATAAATAATATATTTATTTGCAACGAATGTGTGTCTGTTCACTAATATATGTATATATATGAACCATATCATAACTGTAACTGTGTGATGAGGGTGGTTTGTGTAAGTGTAGTGGTGTGGTGGAGAGTTTTATAAACAAATGCTTATAAAAAGTTGAAATATTGTTATTACGTGCTACAGGCCTGTAAGTCGATGTATAATTCATATATAAAAAAATGCATTAGGAATAAAAATATGTATACATATTTTAATATAGACACTTAATTACACACTAATTTAATCATATGCACACACACATACTAGCGATCAACCATACATTCAATATACAATCACACAACACTCGTACAGTACATTATCAGAGTTTATTATAATTCTTTGGCAGTTATCAATATAACATATTACAGTAAGGATTTATTTCAATTGTAATTATTCAATTATTATAATAATATATTACAAGCTATGTCTTAGTTTAGTCAATTCTGTGCACAGATATCCGCTTGCACGTTTCCAACCAATGTGACGTACATCTTAGTAATAACAAATATGGATAACTGAGCACAGTGGTGTTGTGCCTAGTATTTGTGCTAATCTGCTATGACAACACACACACGCACACACACACACATACATGATTATTCGAATAATATTCATACTATCCGGATCTGACAGATACATATCTTACATATCTCCATAATATAACAAACCACGTATGGAGAATCAATAGCCTAAATAATGGGAATAAGATTGTAAAAATCTGACACATGAATTATACGAACAATGTTTTGTTTACGGTATTATTGTATAGAAAGGTGTGACTCGGTGAGAAGTCCATTGTACTTTGGAGCCGTCCCCCCGTGGCGAGGGACGCGACGGGCGATCTGACTGGACGCAGTTAGTTTGTGAGCATCCCGTCTCTGAGGATATTTAACTCTAAAAATACTGCTCCGGTCACGTTACTACATGTTACTAATTGTAAAGTAAATTGTTCCCATATAAATAACTAGTAGTAGTACTTGGAATAATTCGTCTTTTACATTGTAATTATACATATCTATATATATATATTCATCCACGGAAGAATCAAATCAAATATTAACACGCTCTATACAAAATATAATAATCATAATCATTATAGTTGAAAAACAATAATAGACAAGCACCATTACACAAGTCGTTCGCTTTTTACAACTATATCGATATTAGTACGAAACGGTGCCTGCACAGTTGAAATAATAGAACGAACTAGATAAACTAATAATAAAATGACATGATATTTTGACTATGGTTTGGGTCTGCCTGCATATCCCGTAGTGAACTGAAGAAAACCGTACAGTTCTACAGCTCGGTGACAGCATACAGTTGACGTTCGCTCTCGCTGTTCGTGTACATGTTCTCTGTGGGCGCGACGATGCCACGTTGGTCCTGAATCTTAACAGACCGGAACTGCGACGCGGCAGTGGCGGCGCTAGCACCACGCTGCAGAGAACGAAACTGGGCATTCGGTGGACGAAAAGTGCTGGTCTCTTGCCAGGCGGCGGCAACGCCGGCGGTACCGCGCTGCAACGAGCGAAACTGAGTGAAATTCGATGCACTCAATGGCGTTTCAATGTTGGCTGGAACCTGGGGCATTGCTGGTTGTTTCATCGTCGCTGCCTTCTCGTCGGGCGTCTGCGGTAATGGACGACGGCCCAGCGAACTGAATTTCTGTATGTTGGCCACACGTTCGTGCTGATCGAACTTGAAACCTTTAAAATGTGGGAAGTCACTGCAGGCAGACCTATCTCAGTAGAAGTCCGACGACTCTAATGTCTTGCACTGTTTGCTCAGAGTCGCGTACTTGCCATTGTTGGGTCCTATAGGTACAATATAGATTATATTGTTAGTGTTATGGTGTGTTGGTTGAAATCAGACACAAGTCACTACTTGCCTGTAAGTGAGATGGAGTGGTCTTGTGTGTTGTGGGATGGCAACCGTCCGAGAGTGTGACCCCGGATATGAGAGAGATGCCCAGCTGTCCCGCTGGATCTGGAGGACTCTGTTGACCGCATATCGCACCCATCTCTGTAACATCAGACACACTGCATTGCACACAGCTGCTAGAGGGGTGCGTTACCTGAACGCTTTATATGCATCTATAGCTACACTAGCGCGCATGTACCAAGTGTGTACATATGCAACTCAACCTGAATGAAACAACTAAAGCCGAGCATGTTGTGTTCATGCCATCAATGAACAAATCAAAAATCTTATATTACAACAAATGTACACAATAAAATAAGAACATATTACAGTACATGTACAAATAAAAATGACAATCATGTTCAATATATTTACAATAAACTATAATTAAAAAATCAATGATCGAATATTCATTTTTCTCGATATTAAATTAGTTAACTTAGCTTTATACTTTATATTGAAGGAGAAAATTATGTGGACAATAAATTTGTAAAACAAAAATTGTAACAAAATACGAAAGTAAATGCAGAATATACAAAATACGAATGGTGTAAACGTAAATTAAAAATAAATAAACAAAATAAAACCAAAGTAGTACATGAGGGACTGCATCTCAAGCGGATTTTGAGCAAGCTGTGCATGCGGATGCGGCTGGGCATGCATAACGACAGATGTATAACTAGGCGGAGGAGTATCGGGGGTGTAACACGACCCTTGGCTCCGCTGAAGGGTGCGTGCTGCTATCGCCTGACTAGCAGCCGACGGTGGTAGATACTGATCCGTTTCTTCGACCTGGTGGTAATCCCTCCTGCGAGCATATGGATATTCAACATTAGTAAATAATTTAACATTACCTATTGGATCAAATAATTTAGGATAATTTCTCAAATATATATAGCAGCATAATAAAAATAGCACAATTATCAGAAATTAAAATATATCTATTTAAATTGTCTATGAATCTCTTTTTATTAGGAAATAATATATACTCATACTTCTTGGCTTAAATACTCAATTCAAGAGGTTCAGATAAATATAAAAAACACATGGCTATGAACATATTTATACATATAATTAAAAAACACTATATGGGTCAAAATGCTATGCTTCGTACTGTATATAATAAGTTAAAGTACTTTTCTATGTAGTACGTTTGTGTACTAACCTTTTTCTTATGTAAATCCAGGTATGCGAATCGACCCAGACGAGCACTGTGAATAGCAAGCCAGCGAGAACTGAAGAGAGTAACATCAATGCGAGACCGAGTAGTCCCACGTGACAGAGTGCACGTGTGCCCTCCAGATAGTGACCGTGCAGGGCTCGACAATCGACTAGTGTAGTCAACGACGCAATTAACCGCTCTGCCGAGTTTACCTCGGTGTTTAGTAAACTAAACTTCGGTTCAAGACCAGAACCCCGGAAAAGTTCTATTGCGGGTTGTTTCAGCGCAGCGAGATTTTTTCTAGTCGACTCCATAGCGTTTCTCGCTTCACGCAACCTGAGCGTAAACGGATTGGCTCTGGCTGTTTCACAGTGTGTATAGTAGAGCAAAACTTCAGGAGGTAGTTTCGGAGATGCTTCTGACGCAAGATATCTAAATAATTCATAAATAACTTCGGTCAAATTTGTAATCTCATGTGAGTGATTGTGACTATGTTCTTAGTAAATATTATTTAAGCGTCAATTTTGCTCTAAATTTAATAGCGAACGTAATATCATCTTGTAAAATAAATCAGAATGTTTATTTTTAAATTACTGATAGAGTTTATTTATAAATTGCTAATAAGCACTACATGTTTAATTGCTATAAGAACATGAAGTAATACTAATATTATGTCACTTCTTCTTGTTAGATATACTACTTATTTGATACTGTAAAAATACCGATAATGAAGGTTAAGCTGACGGGTTTTACAAATACTGGTAAGTATTTTGTGAAATGATATTTAAGAATGATACCTGTCCGGTGCGACGCAGAGGTCCGACAGGGCAACCGTGCTGGCGAGGTATACACTAGCCATGAGCCAGCTGGCGATGACGGCGAGCAACCCGCAGACAGAGAATGTGATGAGGGCACACCTGCTGTGCCTGGCAACTCCGACAAGCAGGATGACACATAAAACAAGTAACACACTGAGAACACCCATTGTGAGTGGCCACCGAATCGCTTCGTATTTTTCACCAATATTAAGAACAGGCGCGATAGTTATGCCACTCAAGAACTTCCGAATATCGCCGGTAGCGCTTGCAGCAATTTCATTTGTGTTGCTCACATTGTTCAGTCTGTTGGTTAATTGTTGCATTGCGGTCAAATTACTAACAGGCTCCTCGAAGATGTCTTTCAGTTCCATTAATTGTTTGCTGACGCGATCCGTTAATGCTAATTCTATTGCTAACGTATGGTTTGTTACTGAAGTGATTAGGGTGTCTACACGACGACCTTCCGCCAATAGATGTGTGAGACCATTGTGGAGGTCATCGTTGCCGTAAAGGCCTAAACCGATAGCACCGCAACACAGTACGGCAATTACTGCCAATGAAACTTTCAGCGCTGAAATAGAGCGGCTGTGTCGATGTTCCCGATCGCAACATCTCGTCAGTAGGTATATGAGTAGTACGAACAATGTCAGAATCAACCATGCGGCCGGCACCGAACCCAGTATTCCGAGACTCTGAAATATACAAAATCATTCTACATCACTCTAATAATCTATTTATATAAATAAGTGAATATGTACTTCATTATTTAATTCATGAATAATTCGACTAACATTGTTGTAGAGCTGGTGACAAATGTGAGATAAACAAATAAAATATAGTACTATTCGCTGGTAAATGATTAAGTGAATTTATAATATGTTAATGCAATGACTAAAATGGTTCGAAATGACGTCTTGCAACAACATATATATTCTAGCTCTTCATATAATTGGGGAGGCAATTCTCTAAAGAGTACGATGGTTCGTTGGAATGGTTGCAGTGACAACCATAACCTTATTACAAATTTCAGCTCTATTGGGCGATTTTCTTCTATACGTCTCCAGAGATAACGTTCAAATGAAGTACCGGTTTCAACATAAATTGTTATAATAATAATAATAAGGTACCATTGATAGCTACAAGCTAGTAGTAAATGTATTCGTTTTTTATAATGTTGCTTGTTACAGTGTTCGTTTGTTTAAAATTGTTTAGTTATTATTAGGAAATGGCATATTATTCTAGACACGTGAACTATCAGACCTTAAGTACAGACGAGCGAATAGTATGAAGACGAATGCTAATGAAGGACACTAGTACTATTTCATATCCTAACCGTGTACAGCATATTATGATCATAGTAAAACGGTGTTCCGTGGCCAGGAAGGCCTTCCTGTACAATTGAACATTTCCTGTTGGGGGACCTGCATGTAGATGTTTTTTTTCCTACTAGGGGATCTAAGGCAGAATCCTTCGTGAAATTTAATTAACAGACGAAATTAATTTTGCAAAAAAAATCTTTGATAAATAAAAGAATAGTACAGTAAGAAAATTTATTTTTTTATTTCGTAATATAGAACATTAATGTTTAGTTGAGAGAATAAAAATATCATTTCATTCAGGATTAAACACTGTCGAAGTGTAAATACTTTATTTACTGTAAAATATTAGTTAGTAGTAGTAGTTAAATTAGATGTTCATTTCTAAATACACGGTTACGCCACTGGTAATATCGACGTAAATAGAATAGAATATTGAAGATATTGAAACATGAACCATTATGAAGTTCAAGGTTATTGCTTGAATGCAGACAATCAACTTTTCTACATATTTCTGAGAATATTTTACATGAATGCATTTGGTAGAATACGTTTCGTGAAATATTTACTAATAAATTTGCATATATCATTTTTTTATATGTACATATATAACAATAAATTAGGGAAAAGAAATTTATAAATATGAATAGAATTTCAAAGTAAACTATAATATATTTTAAAATACCTGTCAGAACTGGAAAATGTATGTGTATTTCTAATAAATGATAAATCCACTTTATATCAATATGATATAAGGATAACTTATAATTATCTCATGAAAATTGAGAACCGATGTTCTGCTTAAGACATCAAACAGCATACATGCATCAGCACGAATGTCAGATATCGTTAACTAAATACTTAATAATTTTTGGCTGAATTACAAATATTACCAGTTACTGTTTCAATAATGAAAGGTTCAGTTTATATCACATTTATTCTAGAGAGCATAATGTAGCATGATCTCTGTGGATGTTTTTTAGTGATTCGTGGACGAGGAATTATCAGAGTGAGACCGGAGATAGCCGGATAAGAAAAAGAAATTCTTACCTCCAAATATACCTCGGAGTGCGGTGCAAATGTGGAGTTGACTCTGTGCAGGCTGACATTGAGGTGAGGCAGCGAATGCAACAGTTTCGCTAGTGCTGTGGGACGGTACGTCTCGTCCCCAGGGGGGCCCATACCAGCGGAGCCCTGTGCGGCGACGACAAGCACACGGTCACGTCATCACTGCACACCAACTCAGACCGTCCAACTCACTGTAAATGAGAAACTGTGATTAAATTATCAAATTTTACAGTTAATATGAACTTCAAAAGATTACTGGTATAACAGGAATTGGTATCTATTTGTTTCAAACTATGAATAACGGCGCATTTAGTTTGTTCAGTAGATTGAAAGACAGAAACTGAACATAATACAAAGCACAATACATACAGGGCAAAATTAATATTCGAATGGTTTTGTGAATTACATTGTTTGAGTACAATTGTATTATTGCAAAACATTCCTCCTTCTAGCAAAGCAATCATAACAAATGTGTAATTTCAGTGAAATGAGCTGTGAATATTAAAAATAAAGTACTTTTTATTGCAATATATAGTAAATTAAATATCTGATAAACAAAATTAAGATGTAGTTTTCTGTTCTGTTTTATGATAACATATCAATAACAAATATAGGAGTCTTAATAAAGTATCACACTCAGGTGGAAAAGTAGATTTAATTGAAAGTTAAAAAAACTATATGAAATATACCAGATATGATGTTACATTTCAATTATTCATGGCAGCATGATTTAGCGCTTAACATTTCATAGAGAAATTCTGAACACTATTGTAACTTATTTTGAAATATGAACCACATATTTAGCAGAAACCCGATTTGAATCTGAGTCTATTTGTATAACCTTATTACAAAGGATATTTAATATATACATATTTTGCACTCAGGGTAATAATAAACTTGTACAAATAAATAAATAAGTCTGATGAATACATGCCTGAATCATTTATAGATATTAATAAATTAATATCAAATTATAAAACACTGTATATCATATTTCAAATCACAAATGAACAACACAACTGCAATTATTAGCAAGTAAAGTTTTGAATGTTTGCATAAACTGTTATCTGACAGTAATGATAAGGAAAAAGACACACACAACTGATAACAACATTCGAGGCGAATCACACAGTGGTTTATATCAAAAAATGTATCATACTTATACTGAGTATTTGTTGCATTCCGTAGAAAATTCTACGCTTTTATAATTTCAACAATATCGTTCTAGATTTTTAAAAGTATTTTGTTCAGAGTTATCATGGAAAGAAAATGAAAAAATTAAGGTTTTAAGAATATTCTCGCAGTGGACTGCCTTCCGGGAAATTATAGCGGTGTTTTTTTGTTATGGTTCTGCAAGACGGAAACCGCACAGGAGAGAGGAAACTCATAGTGGCAGGATTTCCGAGAGCGAAATACCAGCTGCCACAAGTGATGAGGCATTTATGCAGAGAGAAAAACAAAAAAATATACTGCACAAAGCACACTGTCCTCTCCTTTGTAAAAAAACATTTATGATAATTGTTTTTTATTTCACCTCGCTTCATTTACAAATGTTAAATCGTCATATATGTTTTAAAATATCTGCCATTTGCTTTAGCTATCATATGACTTTAAAATGCGTCATATTATATAAGTAAAGTAAAGTATCAAATGGTAAATATTTTACAGTCATATAAACAGTCATTATCTATTTCTAAGTACCTTGGAAAAGATAAATTCTACATAAACATTATATATGACACATATATTTATAATTTTAATTACACTTGAACTTGAAGATTTTTTTACATTTAGTTATATTTAATATCAGACAAGTAGGTTTAATTTTTAACATATCGTTAGATCATTTTCGGCCCACTATTAATTAAAGTACTTAATGATTAATGGAACTATAGGTTGTTAACAGGACGTCGATGAGTTAATAATGCTAGTTTATATATTGATAAATGTAACATTTCTTTAAAACAATGATAGATTTCTATCACATAGGTTTGTTTGTGTGAAATGTAAGAATTGTTATGGAAGATATATATGTTAAGCACTTGCGCTGTTAAAAATATAGAATTTCATCGATTGACATAGTTGCGTAGAGAAAATAAAATTAAATATACTTTGGAATAATTGTATACAATGCATGTGAGTGAATGTTTTTATTTCTTAGTGCGCATAATGTATTACATGCAAGTGTTTCTTGCGACAGTAAATATTGATATTCCTAATGACAATATACCGAGTTTTATTGAATATACACAAACGTATATATTTTCTGTTTCATTAAATAAATATTATATGAAATTTAGCGCAAAATAAGTGAGAATTAATAATTCAGTTTAAGTGAAAATAGGAAGGTGCGTTTGTAGACAAGTCATTCTGAATTGTGACTCACCGATTACTGCCGTCATCATTTACCTTGTACTGTGAACATTTCACGGATTCATGTTGAATGTTAAAAGCATTATTGCGTTAGTATTCGAGTCATGTTGCTAAAATGAGATATTTGTAATATTTATTCGATGAGTGTTGTTCATTCCACTTGAATATAAATGTTGCAATGTGTCACAGTGCAGAATAATAAAATATTATTCTACATAACTACTTCAGTTATTTGTTGTTTACTTCTGTTGAAAATGAATTGTTTACAATTGGTTTAATTCAGAATCTGGTTTAATGAAAGCGTGGGATACGATTTGCTAATTATATTATAAATTTACTGTAATACGCAAATAATATTTGTTCTGTATTGGCATGCGGAGCGATACGTTTGGCGGGGTTCACGAGTTGTAAGGGTGGTGCCGGGACAAGGGCGTGGCTCGACGGTCATCGATCTGGCACCAACCCCAAACGTACGTGCGTACGTTGTTGGTACACCCAGGAAAACTAGAGAACAGTGCATTCATTGATACCAGACCATTCGTTAGCTGCCACTACTTGCTACTCAACCACTGCCTCTCTGATACTTTTAACATACCGAAACATTTTTATGCATCATGCACACATCGTTTTTCTTTACATGTCGCCAATCGAGTGATTCATCGACGTTACAAGATCGGCGCAAAAGAAACTATGTAACATAAACCTACGTGTGGTTACATATGTTATACATGGGTATTCAAACGAATTTAATGAATATACAGTGTATAGCGTACTTCACAAAATGGAATTTGATTCTTGATTGTATTAAATATTCTTAAATTATTTTGTATACTAAACGTATAATTTATATATCTAGAAGAACAAATAATATTTGTATAAAATACACAGAAAAACAAGCAACTTTCTTAAGAACATTTCAAATTTATTATAAATATGATCTCTTCAATATGTTTTCCAAATAATTTTTTAATTGAAAATGTGTGATTCTTCCATATGTTGTTTTCTTAACAATGGCTTATTAAATGTCTTTATTTTACGTACTTTATATACCAGTTATGCGCAATTTTTTTTATATAAAGATTTGCTTTTCTATTGAATTTATAACTTAAGCGCAATTTACTTTTTACATTTTCTTATTCGAATTTCTAAACTCTAAGCCTAAAAATTATCGAAATACGACTTAATATAATGTAATTATGATATTATTTTTTATAGATCTACTATTTCTTTATGAATTTTTATTTGAATAAACCTATCACTAAATATTAGCAGAACTTAAATTATTTTAATATGCATTTTCCCTTTCCGTTTAAAATATATTTGTAAACAATAAATTAGATAATTTGATTCGCATGTATCGATAGATAGGCCTTGTTGAAAATTATATACAATATTTTAGCCAAATTTATAGAATACTTTATTAACTAAAAATTTTAAACGCTTTATGAATAATTTAAATATAAATGAATTTTTCATGAAAAGGTATAAGAGTATACTCACCAACAACAGTGAATTATCTAACCACAAAGAATTTTCCAATTAAAAGCTTATTTAAATTTTGGCTTTCTCTCTCATTATTGTTCAGAAAGACTTATACTAATACACAATGTTTTGTAAAAAGTGTCGGTGTTTATTAAGATTCAGAAAAAAATTTGAATATTACAAAATTTATTCTTATGCTCTCAGTTAAGTATAAGTACGGCATATCTTTGCTTAAAACAGAAAAAACCCTGGCTTTGGCTATACTGAAACCTTATAGTATTGTTTCCTAGTACAAAATTTTGGCTTCATTTTGTCATCTGTTAGATAACACACTAGTTATTCCGGCAAACTTGTATCATCTGGTTCCTGGTTTTGTTTTTACTCAGAATTTTAATGCACAAACCATATCTAGTATTTGTGTGCAAGCATATGTAGCACTTCCTCTTGTAAACAATTTATTTGTCAGTTTTTATTATGACACTCTTCCAATTACAAACATTTTATAAAGTTCCGTTTTTTGCTTTTGGCATCATTTTGTAGGAATTTATTGATTGAATAATGTGGCTCTTAAAGAATGTTATTGAAGAAAAATGGTTATTTGTTGATTAAAGGTTGTCAACCCCTGAACCAGATACATTAAAAACATAATGTAGTAATTACTGTTTTCTGCTTTATCATAACCAGCATAGATAAAGTAATACCTATAATCGTGAAAATAATATGTATGCATATTTGTTTCCGTATGTTCTAGAAATATTTCAAACCTTTCAAATATTCGATTGAGCTTTTAAATTTGAGTTCTTAGTAAAATAACGAGGAACAAAAGAAATGTAAAATATAAATACACAAAATGTATATATTTTATATAGAATTTATACATATTTTCATAAAAATTTAAAGGCTTTGCTGATATAATAGAATAAGCAATCACTGCTATGAATAAGCTAAAACA
>JAGJTL010000036.1:2607748-2626762 GCA_022063505.1 Calosoma granatense
GATGAGATTATTTAAACTATCGTATAAATCTTTATTTTTCCGTAACTATCTGTGATCAAATATATTTTTATCTAAAATTTTTAATAAACATGCATGGTGTTACATAATATTTTGTGTGTTATTATATAAATGTGTAAAAAATACATTTAATGAACATTGGACAGAAGAGGATATAAATAAAAAAAACTGCATAAAATAATGATAAATTTATTAAGATGTATTTGTACATCTACAAAATTTATTCATAAATATTAAAACTTCGATACCAAATTGTTTGTTTGTTTTTGGTTATATTGCTGGTGTTCATCAAAATCTAGTGCATAATTCTAAAATAATTGCACAGAAACAATTTTACAAAAAACGTTTAACATCATGTGGTTTTTAATTCTGAGTAAGTTTTCTTTTTGTACATTGTGTCTGAAATTTATTGTTGATATAAAATAGACGATTTGATTTTGGGCAGGATTCATACAAATTAATACATTCCATTATAAGTTTATTAATTAATAAGAGACAGATATACGTAAATTATTTATTATATTGTGAAGTAACCAAATAAATTACAAATGAATTTTTTAAGGCACATTTTTCATAATTGTATTTTTGTCACATCTTACTCTAAAAGCTTAAAAATTTTGACATACAATTTTATTACTAAAATCTAGTAATTTCGGATGGATTATTATATAATCCAGAAAAAAAAAAGAAAATCAAAAAATGACTAGCAATATCTTTATAATTATTATTTCATATACTACATACATCCAATAGAATAAAAATATTACATTAAAATTAAATGATCCTTGCAATATATGATTAGCACTACGTGTTGGTTACTACACATATTTTCCATCTAAAATATAATTTCTTTAAAATAAAATAAATTTCTTAGGCGATTGTTTTCAAATCACAGATGCCTACGAAACAAATATCCTCTAATATTGGAATGGATAAATTTCATAATTACAAAAAGAAAAACTAAACAAAACAGAAAAACAACAACAATAATATTATCAACTATAAAAAATAATCATTAAAATTGCTCAATATATTGCTAAAAGGCAACTGTGTTCTGTGGTTTTTCTATCTATGCGTACAGATGTGATAAATAATGTGTGATATTTACAAAGAATACATGTGGTGTTATTATTGCAGTTACATCGATGATTGCGAGTGATTCAGATTCTGGTTAGGTTTCTGTGTACCCTGAAACAGACAAAATAACACATATTCACCATTTTAAGATATTACCTGAATGGCTTAGTATATACAAAATTTATCAAATATTAAACAAATACTACATGAACTGAATGTGCAATAGAATTTCCTAGCAAATGAAACATCCGCACTAACCTTCGTATGAGAATAAATGTAGGTCAGGAGTGTTAATAATGTATCAGGGCCATATAGACGTTTTTATAATATACAACGGGTCTCATACATGCATTTAATTAATGTCAACATTATGAATTGTGGAAGGGGCAGTTAGAAAGCAAGTAAAAAAACTTACTATTGCTAAAGTGAATACCTCCAAACTGACAGATGTTACGAAATGTTTTTTATTAAATTTATAACACGGAATAAATGTTGTGAGTCGCACAAAATGTACAGTCAGGAAGAGAATTTTAGTAACACACTAAATTAAAATTATACTTTTCATATTTTTGCTCATGAATAATTAGTTTTCTATTCTGATTGAAATAAAACATGCAATGAAGGTAACACTATGAACGACCCGTTAATGTTCGCACAAATCAATAGAATAAAGGTGTATGTGTGTGAAATAAAGGAGAATAATGATTAAGATGAAAAACTAAACGTACCCAGCTACTAGCGACAGGCGGTGCTTCATCATCGGAATGATAAACTTTATCCCCGTCACCCGAATAGGTGTGCCGGTGCCCCACAGTGCTAAGCGTGGCATAACCACGATTACCTCTATAGAAGCCATTTCTCTCGTCCAGACTCACTTCCACGTCAGCATCGGACAGGCCGCTGATACGATGATTACTGACGATCGGTGAACTGGTTAAACAGCTAGTTGTGATGTCCACGTTTCCTGATGCATTTATATAAATGCTTGTAGTGTACTTGGGTTTCGGCGGTTCTTCATTCGGCGTCTGTGCTATGATAATGTTTACTTGACTAGAAGTGGGTGAATTAGTATTGGTCCCTTTAGTTTCTAGGGATTTACGTGTGCTGCTGTTGATGGAGCTATTTGAATTGGTCGTATTTCGCAGGACTGGTTTCATTTCAGTTTGATTCTCCTGTGATTTAACTGGTTCCGTGGTCTCATTACCAGCCGGTACTGGTTTCTTCTCCTGTATTATTTTCTTAGGAGGCACATAACTGAATTTCGGCATTCTAGCTATCCAGTGATCGCCAATACTACCAACTGAACTTGTACTAGCAGCAGAACTGGAGTTTGAACTAGAACCTACATAGATTCCACTGCGTTTCTGGTAGAATAATATGTATGCACTGTTGTTCACCAGTTCTGTTCGTATATCGTCTGTTGATTGGCTTAAGTTCGTCACTTTAGTATCGTCGTACAGATACCATTGATTGTCGTACGGATTTCTACAGGCAGCTGTATAATGTCCCGTTTCTAAATCCGTACCATGATGGTAACATACAGCGTACAAATCATACGTGTTATCATTACTGTGTGACTGTTTGCGTGCACGTTTCCATGGTGACCAACCGACACCACCTAAAATTACTGGATTCTGATGAGATTCCAGTGTGTTCGAATGAGAAATCGTAGAGTTGTGTTTGTTAGCTAGATGTGGTGTCATATCAAATCCATGCACTGGGAAATCAACCATTGTGGTCAGTTTTGTACTATTTCTTCCCTTGACAGTTTGTCTGCAAGTAAAACAATATTATTTTACAGTTATGTAAAGGCACAGATTTATAATCTATAATAAAATATAATAGTACATAGAATTATAAAGTTTTGACTTACTGTCTAAATCTTTTAAAATGGACAACTAGTATATCGGGCAAGGACCATACATCCAGTGTTTTCACAACTGGTAAATATTGCTGACAGTGGGGACAACGCCAAGCATCTTCTACCGATAATGTTTCAGCTTTCGTGTAATGATTCAGACAATCTTCCAGTGTCAACGGATAGCCACCATGAAGTGATTGAGTTTTCAGTTGTTTGACACTAGAATGTTCCTCGGCGAGATCTTTGTCAACGGCTATGATGGCCATTTTACTTTCGGCCGACCATTCTAATACCAGCTTCACATGCGCCGGACCTCCGTCCTCGCTGCATAGAGCCAGGGCTTGATCTACGCATTCCATGAAGAGGGGATGTTGTATTCCGGGTTCAAGGTAACAGTGCGGTTCGTTCTCAATACATGCGGGGTCCGATACACGTATTTGGAACACCTGTGAAATCAGTACAATACAAACCATTATACGCTCAAAGAAAAACTTGACTACAAAAGCTATTGTTTTTTATAATCCATTATATTAAACGCGTTTGATTTGTGTCGTGTTTCTGGGACAAGGTTCAACTTGAATATCAAATAAAAAAAAGGAACAATATTGAATATGTCTAGTAGCATTAATGTTATTTAACAAGTATGACACGTGGTTTCCTTTCAATACTGTTTTATTCGGGATTTAAGTTGAATTTCATAATAGAAATTTGTCTTTATTAGATTTGTTATTTATTGTTTGAAGGGATAGCGTGATTCATTAAAATTATCAGTAAATTGAATGACGTACATAAGTGTGAACAGTTAGATTATAATTACAAGGAAAACAGTGATATGATATTTAAATAGGCCGTTCAATCAATCGTGTGTAATGTGTGTAATTATTTATCTTACCCCTGGTGGCTGTTCAGATGTTAAAATATCATCGTGTATTATTGTAGCCATTTCCTTAAGCATTAACTTTTGTAAATCTTCATATGATGTTTCTCTTGATATTTGCATAGTATATGGACTTCCTGTAAAATCAAATATAAATATAAACAACAGTACATATCGTACATAGATGTTTTTAAATTTCAATCAACATTTTAAATATATAACCATATCATTTTATTATCAATTAGTATCATATTTTGCACTATATTTCAATATACGAGTTTATTTAATACATGTATTACGTATTCACCGCTAAAGGAAAATAAAAGTAAGCAAATGCCATAGCCAATTGAATTTCCTGTCAAACGTAAATTATTCCAATTGTATTATTGTATTTAGGACATCTAAAAACATGGTATATCCGCTGAAATTTCAAGGTCGATATTTGTACGAGCATATCAGTTTTTCAACAATGGTATATAACGAATGTCTAAATATAAAATTGTAGCATTTTAATGGATTAATTTCATGATTATTTTATAGACGCAATTTAATTTTGTAATACAATATTTTTAATGATATTACCTCCGCTCAATCGATTTCTACTTAAAAGTTAATTACATTGGGATTTTGAAATAAAATATTTACATACGGTATTAAACCGGTTTTGAGTAACGGCTTTTTAAATATTACTGTTATTTACAAACTGAAATGTATCTAAACAAAAATACAATTGTAAAGAAATTAATTGTATTTTTTAAATGTTTTTCATGCAAAACAAGCGTCAGATAGTTAAATCTCTTGTATGGGGACTTACGAAATAATAAAGTAAAAGTATATGATGAAATATTTACCGAATTTCTCAACACCGCTGTCAGTGACTAAAACATTGATCCAGCACAGCAGTACATAAGCACTGGTTGTGGTTTCTTCAGTTGTATCTTTCAGTGGTGTCACTTCTATGCAATAGATGGGATCAGCTTCCGTAATAACGGACACTTGTTGGGTGTCGCTGAATGTACGCAGAAATCCAGTCTCACAAATTTCAGTCAAGAGCATATTCGATCTTTCAACTGAAGTATCTGATTCCAGTACGTCGCGTAATTCGGATATCGTTGCTTCTGAAGGCAAACTTACACCAATTCTTACTTGACGCGGCTGTTGTGATGTATACAAAACCTGCACAATAATACTCTATGTAATGCACTGTTTTATAAATTGGTACAACAGTGTACTTTTGTTTTGTAAGAAACGCTAAACTATTGTAGAATATTTGGACAAATGATAGTTGTAAGTATGTAGAAATGTGCTAGAACTTACGGTAACATAAATGCTATGTCTGGATAACTGTGGCAACTGTACAGAGATACAATGAAATGGATCGAAAGTGTTTGACTGAGTGAGGCATCTTTGGCACCTGAGGGAAGACCGAAACTGAGCTTGGAACACAGCTTGGACGAATGAGTTGTTGCATCGAATATGATTCGCTAACATCTCGGCTGCTATCACTTCATCTGGTCGACCTGATGTCTGTAAATATTATTGTCTACTGATAAGCAATTTACAAAACCAGTCATTCATTAGTAAATTCACTAATTAACAACAAGGCAACAAAATGTGTGCAGCCACATTGATAAGGTGAGTATGTTTTCTTTGGAAAGGTCGTAAAATTGACTGTTAATTTAACTCATTGACTACAACTCTGGGCGACCAGACAAGTACAGTTACACTAATGGCAGGTTTCAATGTCACACGTGCGTATAATCTTGTTAGCAGTAAATTGATTTATTAGACTTGTCGTAAACGTGCTGCTAAGATATAATACCACTGTATTTCCAAAACAAATACCTACAGCAGCTTGCAAAGCATGTATCATAAAATATTTGACAACAAAACAAACACTAGTGAATTATGTATACATATTTACTTTCACTGTGGATTCATGTTAAAACTTGATAAATTCTTACTGTTTCATAAACGTGCATTCCATTGAGATGTTCAATTTTGGCGTAACAATTTCAATTAGAATAAATTTGAAAATATAATTTTTTCTGTTATACTATTTCTATAAATGACATAATTCGAATACGTAATTGAATTAGCATAATTGTCAAAATAATTTGCACTGTTCAAGGACAAGAGATAAACAAGACATTTGACAAGGAGGAATTTGTGATATTTCAGTAATAAAAATAAACAATGCTGATGATGGCAAATGTGCTGTTAATGTGTGTCTAATAGCAGGTTCTACTATATAATTGTAGTTATAATAATTCTTTCACACTGTACATACACATATTTGCTTATGTTGTGTATAATTTAATTTAAACATGACATGCATAAATATAGATATCTAATTAGTTTAATCATTCTGTTTGTTTTCTAGGAGCTTAAATGATTTTTTTTCTAAATACCAGTTATGTAAAAAGAAAACTAGATCATGTCGTATATTATTGTAGCATCTGAAATATATTATTTCAACATAAACATTTATAAAAACAATACATTAATTGTAGGGAGGATTTTAGCAGTCTTCCTTAAATTTAAAATTACCATGGTATTATTGTATTTTTGTTCTTCTAATGTAAAAACATATAAGTTCATCTTTTTTCTTATTATTTAGGATCTAATTTAACTTAAGTACAAGTGTTCAAATCGTCCTACGATGTCTATGATGAAATTACAATGTTCTGATGAGCATATAATAAAATATCTCTATGATAAAATGTGACTGTTGTCAAATGGTTATGAATACATGTCATGTAATGAAATGACGGTACACACCGAAAATAACGCATAAGAATTTTAATTATGGGTGGCACAATTTCAATGAAAATAAGTAGACCATGTTAAAAATACGCGATAGCCATGACATGAGCGTGGCGGCAAGTAAACACGTGACCAACTGTCATGGTTTGCGCGATAATACTTGCATCTCTGGAATTCGGAGAATGTAAGTGTTACATGTTACAAGCAACTCACATTTATTGTTGGTTACTGACCGTAAATACTAATTAGAAAGAGATATATCTGTTTACATAACTATCAAGTAATGGACAAGAGTTAGATAATACTAAATGCATATAACAATTAATGAAGTACACAAAAATTCTTATATTTGAAACTTGAGAAAAAAATTAGTACACGTAGTTTTTGGATTACGGTTCATAAAATTCTGGCGCAACAATACATTGTTAGTCAGTGACATCAGCATGCCAGATCTGTCAAATAATATTCATATGTGTATGCATATAATAATGTAATACTGCTATGTCCTCGATAATCTTATAGAGTCTGAAACCCGTAGCTTTTACTGATCAGTCACTGGAGAGAAACTATGAGATTCTTTAAAACTTACATGATGTCGTGAAGAATGGAAAATAGTTTTAAACTTAGAAATATACACCTAACAAAATGAAAGCAGAAAAAAAATGAAAATAAGGTTAATTAAAAATTGCAAAAATGTTGATTACATTAATGAAACTGTATATGTAACAACACCAGTAATATGAGTAGACAATAAATTATATGGTACACTATAAAATGCATATACGTGACCATATACGATAACATTGAAAGTAAGAGAATATAAATTATATATCATAATACAAACTTTAAAACTAACGAAGGATATATCGACATTATACGTTTACAACGGTGAGTTATCAAATTTATATATAACTTTTTGAATCGTTGGGAAATGTAGTGTATTTTGTTCAAGGCAAATTTATATGTACAATGTTTCACTAACAATGATGTCTGCAAATGTGACGATATACACTAAATATTACTGACATTGAAAAGATGACCTTGTACCCATTTTATTTTTAAACTAAATGTCACACGTTCATCAAAACTGGAGTCCCGCTTGGCCTTGGGTATCACGAGATGAAAACGCATATGCATGCATAAATATAATAATTGTAGGTATGCCAAATCAGAAACATCATTTAACAACTCGTGTATGACTAATACAGTAATGACACTTATTTATCTTACGATAAAATATAAAAGAAAGTTGGTTGGTTAACACAAAAGAAAAATAATTACATTTAAAAACAACCGTATTATATGAAAGATAATTTTCATAAATAGAAGAATGTAAAGAAAGTATCTGATTCTCAATTGTGAATTTCATTCATTCTGCCAAACGTTATTATGCACTTGTACCACTACCACTACCAATACATATACTTTGTACTGTTTCATAATTATTTAACTAACCTTGATTGGCTTGTACTTCTTTTTTGAAGCCGTATTAAGGTCTTCATGCACTTTATCCAGTAGCCACTGTAGAAATTCCTGTGCATCCTGTTGCTGGGTCCCTTTAAACTGATTTCCATGACGTTCTACAATAGCTTTGAATGACGTACTTAATTCAGGATGATACTGACAAGCCCACAGTGCTTTCAGCATCAATGCCAGCTGCTCAGTTACTTCGCCCTTTGTACCAAACTTCTTAGAGTTTAATTTGTTCCGTCTAGACAGATCAACTTTGTACTGATCCAGTACAAAATATTCGGCAAGGATGTCAGTATGTGAGATACATTGCAGAACGGCGTTAATGAAACACGTGTTGCCATGGTTCCGAAGCCCAGTTACCCCGGGAGTTTGATCCGGACCCCATGTTTGTCCCCCAAGTGGAGGTACCCTGTTATCCAGACTGGGGCTCTTGACCGGCACGCCCCCGATGTGCTGTGCTATTTTATTGATAAACTTACGCCAAGACGGACGCCTGAACACTTTCTTGTTGTTTTTATCTTGCTCTGTATTCAAGTTTTGATCAGATGTATTTATAACACCATCCTTTGATTTTATTTTACGCTTGGACATCCTCGTCGTGTGAAAGGGATTCCTCGGTAAAGTGAACGTGCGTTTTAGCCTAGAAGTTTCTACAGATTGAACCTTACTTCGTTCTGTATTCATTATCATATTATCATTTACACTTAGTAATTCACCGTCAGAACACGATTTTAACACTGACACGACACTGCCCTCCGACATACTAGCATAGTTAAACCAAATTAGTTTAAATGTCACTTACTAAATAACCATTCTTGCAAAGTAGACATCTAGATGTCACATCGGCCATTTGTCATCGCGAAATGCAACGAATGGCTACGAATAAGCGCAAGCACGCAGTCGTGGACCAATGGTAGGTAGGTTTTACTTATGCGCAATTGTGAACGTGTCTGCCATCTAGTGACAGGAAGAAACATTATTTTACGTATACAACACACAAATCACATCAGGTATGCGTATTGCATATTGATAATCAAATAAGGCGTACTTCAAATGTTTAATTAGCAGGATAGTAGAATGCATTTAAACATTTTTTAATTATAACATTCACAGATACAATTCTGTATTTATAATTAGTAATGTTGTCATCTTATGCACAGTTACTAGCTATAGTATGTTTTTTAAATAAATTAATAACGTTTATTGAAATTATTGCCTTTTATAGCACACCAAATTTGCAGTTTTTAGAAATGTTAGTCAGAGAACAATAATGTTGTTTTTCAAATAACAGGTGTCTAATATAATAAAAAGATATAATAATTAAACTGCACTGTGTGAAGACTTCACGTCTAACAATAAATTTATACTTATGTATATAACTCCACCTACTATATACTTTACAATTATTTACTGTAATTGTGTATCTATAAATTATATGTCACTTATATTTTTTTACCGGAGTTGGTTGATTGGTAATAAAATATTACATACTCATTGCATACCAATAATTGACAGAAGAAATTAATTTGTCATTTTGGTAACTTTGTTGAACAACAAAATAAAAATAAAATACCACGAGCGAACGAGTGAGAGGAAAACAATTAATTTGCCCAGTTTTTATAATGGTCTTTTTTAATACTGCACATAAAAAATAAGTGTTTTTATATGCAAGAAAAAAAGCATATTTAAATGATACCAGGGAATACTTATATATTTTTATGTTTATATTCAATGGTTTGGAAATAATTTGTGACAAAACAAAACTATAAATTTATAATATTTTCTCTTTATTGTTGTGTTGCTTTTTAATGAAATTCAATAGAATAAAATTGCACTTCACAAATAATATTGAAATAATCTCTTGAGTGATACATATTTAGAAACAACCCTTCAGTATGTTAATCTGTTGAATGGCACCGCATCCTACAGTACCTTGAATGTAATCCGGGAAGTTGCTCTCAAGAACACGCATCTGTCCTCTCTTGTAATCTGCGAAAGTATGTGTGGCCAACATACATGTGGCAGAACGATATACAGGTGTGAAAGAACATTGTTTAAAAGCATTCTTTGTATCCCAACGGTAAACCTCAGATTCTCCCTCATACCGGAAGAATATACAAGAACCACCATCAGTGCCCAGGAAGACGAGTTTGGCGTGTTTGATACCAACATCATGGACATGTCCTTTAGTTGAACCACATTGGAGATATGAAGTACGGATAGAGAATATTCTGTTGGAACTCAGATAAGAGAAGTACAATACGTTGTCACCACAAGGTTTGCGCACCAGTGCAAGGTAGAGAACATCTCTCTTTGAACATCCAGCAACGACAGCTTTAGGAAGAACCACACGATAGCCTTTACCAGCTGCAACATCGAAAACTAATAAGGCCCTTGTGGCTGCGTCACTAACGTATACGAAACAACGACCATCGGCGGCAAAATCAACAACTAAACACTGAAGACGACTGGCAGCGCATACCAATCCGGATAGATCCAAAACTTTGACCACTTTCTTGGTTTTAACATCGATAGCGACCACTTTTGGAGGACAACGACGGACTGGATACTCAAGGCTGTTGACAACACCAGTGTCCAATACCCAGAGGATATCATGGCCATCCAGGAAGATATCCACAACAGATTGCAGAGCTTTACAGTTGCCTTCTTCTTGCATAGACCAACATGGAAACGGAACTAGGGTAGCAGAACATCCGGAACGATCTACAGAAGTTACAGCTAATGTTGCAGCGACGCCACATTTATAGCGGGGCATTGCAATGAACACTTGATCCTTGTAGATCTGGGCACGAGTCGCGATTATGTTCTTGTTGACGAAGCGACCAGAGTTTCTATAAATGACCTCAGTTTGTGGGCATGGCCATTTGAAAGATGCGCCCGTCCATTGCAGAGCAGTCGACTTCTTGTCGGTACTATTATCATCGCAGCCGGCTGATACCAGTGCGATGGCAACAATAGCGAATACTGCGATCTTAATCATGGTTCACCTCTTCCAGAATCTGGAATTAACATATTGTTAGTTTCTTTAAATTTGTTAAATAAGACTAGCATTAGTAAAATATAATTTTCAAACATACGTTTGTAATTTCAGTTGTGTTTAAGATATAATAATTTATATTTATATTATGGAGAATGTAGTATAGTATTCACATAAGTGACTTATATGAATATATTATTGGAAGCTTACCCTATGTTTTGTCGTATACGTGGTGATAGAATCACACCGATGAGAAGTGTACCAGCTGTCAGCAATCCGAGGCATTATATACAAAAATATTGTTTTAATTTCAACGTTGCAGTGTAAGCAAATTGACTGTAATGTATACATTTTTAAAAGGTATGTTTATTATAAATATAAACATATTTAGCATTGCTCCAATTATATACAATAACAATCGTTACCATTCATACTTTGATTCTATTTTGTAATAATATAAAAAATTAGTTCTGCTTTTTTTTCATATATTGTCTGTAATAAAACAGTGGACACTTGTACTAAAAATTTAAGGAATTCGTATTACAGTTAGGTAGAATCGAGACAAATGACATATACTTGCTTTTGAAATTTGTATTTCATGGCATCAACTTTAAGCTACGAAGAATACTTCCTTCTTCCTTTCCAACCAAGTTAAAAATTCATACATAGTCACTCTGTTTGTGCTAGGAATAGATATGTCACAATCAACTAGTGATTTTCCACATATGGAATTTCCAGATTAATTAACATGAAAGTTACACATAATGATTGTGCATTTAATCAATAACAAATTAAACATTTATTATTAATGATAAAATATATCTATCTCATATGTCACAATATTCTATAACTTTGTGAATAATTATATTTTAGCAATGATAACAATATAATAAGCAGCGAAAAGGAATTATGAATTAGATCAAAATTTAGAATCAAGTCCAATTATATATGAACTTAAATGTTAAAATTAAAAAACTAGAACTATTTGATAGAATCGTTTTATTTTATGACTTTATATAACAAGAAAATGCATCCAAATGCGGGTGTCATAACATGTGACATTTTTTTTCAGACGGTGTCGTTGACTATATCGAGGTCAGAGAATGGCAACTATACGCGGGCAGCATGCGTATCTCGCTTAATATCAGGTTACAAGAACATGCACGCATTTGGTTACAGGAGCATATTGTATGATTTATAACAAAAACATTCCAATTGTACTTCATCTTTACTGCAAGTGTCCATTGTCCTTCATTTTAAATCCTTGTTATTATACAAAGACTTTTTATTTTTTAACAAAAAACATAAGTTTTGATTTCAGTTACTTAATAAGTAATATGGGCCTTTTAAATACAATAAAATACTAACAATTAAAAAATATATGATTATTATCAGAACTTGAATTATCTTAAATTTAATTACAGATATAAAAAAATTTAATTTCATTAACTTTTATTTGTGATAGTAAGATTTAGTTCAAGAGAAAGGGCGGTTTCAAAATATATCTAGAAATATAAAACTTAATTAGACCTACTATATTTATGTATATATTCATTACAATGTCTAAAATTTCTGCATGTATTGCACGTTATTGTTATGGTTTAAAATTTGCTGACCACTACAACTATTTATATTTTAGTTGTTATAACATCAAGTTTGTACATACAAACAAAATAAATGGAAGTATATAAGCCCAGAAAATGTGCGAGAAATACATTACCTTTTCATTGTTCATCAAGCGTTGGTAGCACTGGCCGCAGGTAAACAAAATATATTTTCAAAATTTTTATTTAGAATTATCTTACGTTTAAATTTATTAATGGTGATTTATGTGCTATTCATTTTCTAAAGGAGTAAATCAATTTTTTGAAAATTAATTTGCTTTTTTTAAATTAAAGTACTTTTTTTGATATGAGATAAAATTAATTGACACTTGGCTTATAAATTAATCTGTAAACTAATACTTATTTATACTTGTTCCAGGTTCGAACATGGCAGTCCCTTTGTTTCTAGCTGCAACTTTAATAGTTGCTGGAGTAAATGCCGGCTGTGATGATGAGCAAGGTAAGAATCTTGCAACCGAAATGGCGGTAACGTTAAACGGTGCCAACCTGGAATGGCCGTGCTTAAGTACACGCAACATCTACATGCAGTCTGGCCGTTATGTCTCTCGCAATGTTATCGCTACTAGGACCCAGATGTGTAACGATCAAGTGTTTGTTGCACTACCCAGATATAAATCCGGTGTACCATTCACCCTTGGTACCTTTTCACTTGCAACAGACTCCTGCTTACCAACAATTAAACCTTACCCATGCTGGCCCATTCAGGAAGAAGGAAACTGTCACGCCCTTCAGTCAGTTGTTGATTTGTACCTCTGTGGTAACAATATTTTATGGGTTTTGGATGTTGGCATCGTAAACACTTTGGAACAACCGGTTCGTCGTTGTGCTCCTAAGGTTGTTGGTATTTCCGTGAAGACTGGAAAGGTTGTCAAAGTGATCGATTTATCTGGACTGGTCACGAGTGCAAGCAGACTTCAATATCTTGTCGTGGATTATGCTTCTGATGGAAGAGCTTTCGTATACGTAAGCGATGCCGCTACCCGAGCAATTCTAGTCTACGATATAACTGCTTGCAAGGGTTACCGAGTGGTCTTACCCAAGGCTGTCACAGCTGGATGTGCTCGTCGTGATGTTTTATACATTCAGTTGATTCGCAAATCCTGCGGTAATGTTCTCTTCTTCACGTATCTCAGTTCTTCCAGACTTTATTCCATCAAGACGTCATATCTCCGTAAAGGACAGTGCTCAGGAGCTGTTGTAGATGTAGGAGCTAAACCATCAGGACAGAAAATTGTACTACTTGGAACCGACAATGGAGCATCATTGTTCTTCCGTCCTAAGGGAGAATCAGACATCTATGTATGGAACACAGAAACTTGCTTCAAACCAGATAACTGGATTCTGGCACAGAAAGGTGGTGAATGTCGTCTGGCCACGCAAGTTGTTCCTGGATATAAGAAGATGATGTGGACCATTGAGAGTAACTTCCATGATTACATTACCAATTCTGTTGGATGTGTTGGTGCATCTGTCCTACTGCATCCCATGACATGCGATGATGCTGGTCACTAAACATAATATTTTGTCAAGATTATAGTACGTTTTGATGTCGTACATATTTAGGAGAAATACCTGTAAATGTAAAGATTTCTTCTTGAAATATAAAAAAATGCAATAATTATTTGTTGTGTTCTTTTTTGAATTTTTTCGTTATCTGCTTCTACATGTCTATTATCTACAGTTACAATGGTCAATCAACATAGATATTGTCAAGGTTTTACAATTGTAGTTATCTCTTTGTAATGGAAAAAACTTTGTGGGTTGTGGTCTAGTATCCACGTATATTAGATTCTATCAATAGCACGTACACAGTAGATAATTAGACAAAATTATCCTGTAGAATAATTTCTAAGAAGGTGAATTCACGAAGTAGAATATTTCTTATCATATAGCAATATATGTGGGAAAGAACGGACATGTTTAAAAGGTAAAAACGAAATTCCTGTGCATTGTACAGAACAATACATTTATATTACTGCGTAATAAATCTATCTGCATAATAGTTTCTGGTTTTAAATAGAAATATTGTAAATGTATAAGAGGAGGTATAAGACATATTTGTGAAAATATATTTTGTTTGTTTATTGTTAAACTACAAGAGTGCAGTGAAAGTTGTATGCCAGTGTTGTCTCTATATATTTTTTTTGTAGAACAAGTAAGTTATTAGTGCTATTTAGTATGGAGCGGACCGTGCTAAAAGGCGAATTCATTATTTGTGCAATAATGTTACGTAACTCGTGCAACCTACAGCTAACTGGAATAGTTTAGTTAATGATATGTAATCAACGACTTAGATAACTTTGACATCTATCAGAAATAAAGGTTGCCAGTTAATCAAAAATATCAGTTAATGAAATGTCATCCATTTATAATGAAGCGAATAAATTCTGTTTTTATTAGGATAGGTCATTTTCATGTATCTGCATAATCGATTATCCGATAAACGAAACTCATGTACAGGTTTAAGATCTATTTATATTACTTTGAGTCCCACCATTATATTATTTTATAATGTGATAAAGTAAAAATCTCGTTGCAAGTAGTTTTCTTTTTGTAAATTAAAAATTTAGAAATATTTTAAATATGCATACTCGTAGATGTACTATTAAACAAACATGTTGAACGCAAAAGTAAAAAGAATTATAAACAGGGCAATTAAAAGTAACACGTCTGGTATAATTAATTATTAATTAAAAATAATGTCGTGTTGATATTGTGCGTACTGTTTTCTCTGATATTACTACTGAAAAATGTTTTAATATAATATTCAAGTGCTAAAAAAATTGAAGGATAAAATATACAGGAAACCTATTTTAAGTTCATATTACACTTTCCATTTTCCCAGTAACCAGATATATGTAGGTTCTGGTTCTGGTCATGAAAGTGGTTTCAACCTTTTTCAGTTCTGGTAATACGAGTGTCATTCTGCATTCTTGTTTCTTCTCATAACCAACAGCCAACAGCGAATTTAGAAAACGCAGGGATCTAAGCACGGAAGTTTCAAAAATTGAATCTTTCAATGCTCACTTCGCTTTTCGTTTTTTTTTAGCTAGGAAATTTGTATTTTTATTCCTTAATTTAATTACAACGACCTTTGTGAAAATTATAAATAACCAAAAATAAAAGCCAAATTATATATTTGGGGAACACACCTACAATTACATACTCCGAAATGTGATATAGTCAACTTTCAAATCTTAACCATTTTGTTCACTTACTGTAGCACATAAAATAACTGACCTTCAAATTGTGCCGTATTCAGATTTTACAGACTCCATATCAATCAATTTCGGACCAAGTATTTGCAAGTAATTTATATTTGCATGTTTTGTATGAGCTATGACAGTCAAATTTTTTTTACCTTTTAACCTTAAACTAAGACAAAATGTGAGTTTTTGTACTCTTAATTAAATAGTGATATCTTTAAGATATATTCATAGTTGGTTGTGTAGAAAAAAATGTTCTATATTTTAAATTATTCGAGTAGAATTCATTTAAACCATTTCAGAATGTTTGAAACTGAAAGTAAAGTTTTTTATTACATGAGCTGGAGTGTCACAATTTTAAAGTTCATGATTGTAACCTCTTACCTATAACGTTCCGTGAACTGGTTTCCGTTAAAATTTTAATCACCTTGATTTTATTAGATAAATTGATCCAAATTTTAGATTTAGTTACTATATGACTTATCTATATGTTTTAAACATGGTGTTCACAGGATTAGGTGCAATTAGGAGGTCCGCACATCCTGGCTTTACGTAATTGTGGAAGTAGTAAATTATATCTAAAATAGTTAACCTTCACATAGTTATTTATTTTTTATGTATTTATATAAGTAGTCATATTTTTTTCTTTGTTGAACAATTTTATTTGTGTGTATTGTAGAAATTGTAATAATATAAGTTAGCAGGACCGTAAGGGGATCCAGTGGGTCCGGACCGCCCGTAAGATTTAACACGCCCCCTTACAAATTCCAAGTGTGCGCCCCTGTAGATTAGTATGTATGTCACATATCCTGTACATAAACCACCTCAGTATATGGTAGACGGACATATAATTCAAGATCAGTAAATAACATTTTATTTTATAACCTTGAACATATGAATACAACTATGTACTGTCTGTCATACATCTACCACACCCTGTATACTTTGATCTGGAAATATACAATAGATATTAAAAATCATAAAGCAATTTCAATTAACACATAATTAAGTGCTAATAGATATAGACAGGAAGGATATTGTAAAATAATTTTAACATATGCAGATGTGATTACGAATTTCTTTTCAACAGAAATTATAATCAGCTTATTAAATTAGTTTTTTTTACATCAGATGTAAAAATGTTTATTAATTAATGTTAATTTAATAACAAGTGTATCCTACCGCAAAAACTGATTTTTTAATCTGTTGTATTGTACTTAATTTGAATAAATTTTAATGTTGATATTTCCAGATAATATAAATTAGGTATAAAATTGTTTATGTTTTTATACCTAGTATTTAAATTTTTTATAATGTTTCTTCGAAACAGTATAGCAGTTGTCGTTTTTTCGTTATTATGAGATGTTTTTCAATGTTTGTTTTTTAAATTACGAAATATGTTTATAATTCGGCACCAGTAAAGGGGAATGGGATAATATTAGGCACAACATCGCCTAAGGACATGAAGGTTAAATAGACTGATTAGTAAAAGTAACAGACGGATATAAAATACAGCCCTGCCTGTACCATTGTTTACAAGTAAATATGTTATATGATTAAATCTAAAGCTGACCTTTCAGAGTACTGCAAGAAGAAACGCCTATCACGTGCATTCCACACGGGACACAACTCCTTGCAACAACGAGATGATCTTGAGAAAGTCATAAAATTATATAGTTGTATGAAACGTAACAGTTCATGACGTACACAATAATAAAATGTTCGAGTTTCTCGCTGTTGCTTTGTATTTCAGAATTAATACGCACTAATGTAAGTTAGTATACATAATATAGATTAGTTGTTATGTCAGTTGCATTGATATAAAACAAAAGTAACAATAAATGTATGTAGACTTAAACGTTAACGTCAGTTATTATCAAGTTAACAAATTACTATAATAGTTCCACACTTGTCAAGACAGGTTTTCAAGTACTGTCACTTTCCTGATTCTTTTTTTTATGTATTTTAATACCTTCTTCTTAACAATGATAAAAGAACAATTTGTTGAAAAAATATTAATATATTTTTACTATACTTTTCTGCATCTATTTTATGTGTTTTTCGGTTCCGGATTTTTAACAATTACAAAAGAACGATTAGTTGAAAATATATTATTTTGTTGACAAGTTCTGTATTTGTACTGGATAATATGTAAATATTATATAATTATATTTCTGTACAGTGTAATTTATCTGTATACATTCAGTCTGTACCATTGCAACTTTAGAATCAAAACAGGTTTGGCAACGTAACTGTTGATTATTACAAAACGTATCAATCACCGATACTGTAAATACCTACGCAATGCAAGAGATGAAAGTTGGCCCTGCTTTGTTCGCGATCCAGTTTCTGAAAGACATTGAATGAACAATGAACTTATTTTGCAAACAGGATTGTTTATCTTAATTTGTCAAATGGTATTTTCTATTGTAAATAATACATTCGCACACATATTTATTACCATTTTATAGGAGCTATCAGTTTACTGGTATAAAAAAAATATATGATGTCTTCAGTGGCGTGGTATTAGATTACATTTTTAGATGTATGTATGTCCAACGGTCTAGATTTTCTTATGATTCATTCTTCTAGTAAACAAAAAATTACATTTCAAAAATGATAATGTATTTCAAGAATGCTCGGATTTTAAAATTTTTTAAATTTGGTGGAATATTTCACAACTGTTTATGCAAAAAAAATGCACTTATGTGTGTAATGTGAAAATATATTTTTAAAATGTCATGGTACATATGATTTAAGTTCATTAATTCATATATTATACCCTTGCATAAATAAAATGTAAAATAAATGAAAAATTTGATCAAATTCTATAAAGTAGAACACATGTGTGTGTATAATTTCAAGTCTGTTGACTTAGATATGCTGTATGATAATGCTGTAAGCTGCAGTACTGTGTGGTTTGCATGTAATTACACGTTTACTGTCAACTAGCAACCAACCATGAGTAATACTTGTTGTGTACTTATATTTCTACAATTAACAATGATCGGGATATAAAATAAATATAAAGGAATTCACTAATACCTAAAAACGCAAGTGAAACCTCTGAAATTTTCTCTTTCTCTCTCTCTCTCTTTCTATATATATATATA
>JAGJTL010000036.1:2642654-2654249 GCA_022063505.1 Calosoma granatense
TTAACAGCTCTTTCCTTTACATTTTTCCTTAGGCAGGGGAAAATAACGTACGTATATAGTATTGAATAAAATCTAGATATTTTCCTAATACATACAAGTAAAGTACGTATAGAGAAAAAGATTGTTTAGAATTAAAATCTGCAGTGTATAACAACAATTATTGTTTGAATACTGTATGAAATGGCATGAAGAATTCTGTATATTTACAATAAAAATACATTTTTTAAGTTGTGTTTACGAAAACTAAGCACACTAATAAGTATTGTCGCAATTTTAAAAGCACTTATGTAATAATATAATTATAATAAATATATAAACTAACGTAATATAATCATCCACACATTTTTGTGGTCGGGAATTTTATCAAATTAACATCTGAATTATTCTAGGTTGAGAATATTACATCATAGCTTAGCTGCGATGATATAAAGTAAATATACTTTTGAGGTCACCGATCTATCTAAATAAATAATAAATATTGATTTTGTAGGCTACCACTGCATTTATATACGCCAATTTGGTGGCAGATATACAGGCGTAAGTCTACAAATCTTAGACGCGGGTTCAAATCCCGCCTTCGATACTGCATTGTTTATGGTTTGTATTGTACAATAAATTACTTGCGTTAATCGAATTCTAATTTATTATTCATATTTCCATTTCGTTTTTCTGTGAACTCAAAACGTCAGTTAATGCATTAAAAATTATAAATAGCAATTTGATAGCGTATATCAGTAGATTATCATATTATATATGACAAATGTCTGTTGAAACAAAATCTAGCAAATACGTATATATCACCGAGAATTTAATTGAAATTCGTTATAAATTGAATGTGTCTAATCTAATCGTGATGATGCATAAATAATGCTAGGCATTTACCGAAAATAGAGGAAGCGTGTTTTTACGTTGAAGTATACGTGCGCGCTTCTCGGAAATTCCAACGGTTACCCCCTAAAGCATAGAATTTATAAACACTCAATATAAGCCAGATGACCTATTGTATGGTGTGCGTTTATTGAAGAAGAGTTAGTCGAAGCTGACACGTGTAACTGTATAGAGTGAAGCTGTATCGCTGTTAATTACATCAGTTAACATTGTTGTTTACATGGTGTATAGTAACAGAGTGAACTTAGTCATATTATTTTGTGTTCCATATTATTAAAGGTAAAATAGTTGTATAATTTACTTGTTTTTCGGTAATATAAATATTGAATAAATTATTTCATTTAAAATAGATACCAATATTACCGACAATATATACTAATATCTTTACTAAAGACATATTATGTTGAATTTGTGGGAAAGACATTTATTGTTTGTAAATTTATTATTTTAAACTTTAATATTTGAAACAACCCGTTTAATTTGTAAATTTTGATTGAATATCTCATAGCTGGAATAGGTATTTTAATTTACGAATATTATTCAAGCAAGACATTATTTATGATAATATTTAATTAGCTAGATAATTAATTTAATATATTCAGATTTACTGCTTTGATAAATTACAACTCTACCAATTTCATTTTAATATCACTATTAAAGGAAGTTTAACACTGCGTTATATACATATATATTGGAGAAAAATTACACAGTATTTTAAAATCTTACGTATCATTACGATGTTGTATTTTAGTAAGTATTATTGTTACAAACAGGTTTCATACAACTGGTTTCGCTGCTCAATACAATAAAGTTTACAAGTACACACTATAGAGAAAAATAATACTGTCTGGTATTTATCTTAATTATACGTCAATAATTAATGGAAAATTGAAAAATTAAAATTCCAGTAATGTGTTGTGATAATTTTTTAAATATTCTTTACTTTATAATCAATCATCATATGAAGAATTAATATACTGAAACTAGATTATTATTGAATATTTAATTATGCATTTTTCAATGTAATTCTTGTGCCTGTAAAATGCTGGGTTAAATTACAATTAAATTAGATATTAAACTTAATTAATCACTATTTACTTTCTTTGTACACTTTTTGCAACACCATGAGGACTCAAAAATCTATTAGCGAAGAGTGCATACTAAAAATTTATTTATTATACATATGGCTGTTTATTCATTCATTATGTTAAAGTAATAATAATACTTATATGGGTTAAACAAATTTGCGCAAAATATAAAAAATTCCGATTAAATTTGCTGCAATATTTTACCTGTAAACCGATAAACTTGAATGTACATCGTTATGATTATCATATTTTTAAGTATTCTACCGATACTGGTTAGCAGGTAAAATGATAATATAATCAAATATATAGTCATTATTTTTTAGCAGATAATTTGTAATAATCAAACTATTTTTTTGCTAAAAGTAAGATTTCTACAGTTAGGGAAATACCTTATCCCATTTGACGTAGGCGATTGTGTGGATGACCGAAATTGCTGACATGCTGACCTGGTCTTCTCTTTCTAAAATACGTGCCGTATTGTATAGCAAAAAATTCGCGAGGGATTTACATTCGACTTTCTTTTTATTTCTTTTTTTCAACATGATTGTGCAATCATATCCGGTTAAGCAACACACCCCAAAACATGTTGTTTACAATTTGTTTATACTTACAGTATTTCCAAACATACCTGTATGTTTGTTACAGCAATGAGAATTCTTTGTTTTCTTGGATTTTGTTCCATCTTGAGTCCGGGACTTCTGGGACAACGTAAAGGTTTGTCGTTAGTAAATCAATGGAACCAATTGGATTACACCTATGCAACGCCTGCGGCACGGCAACATGCTATAAGCACTGGAGAGTTTGTTCCTGGAAATGGAGTACCCATTGATATGGATGTACATTATGGAGGTAACGATATATTTTTTATTCATACACATTTCTTTTAACAGGACAGGCTGATACTTGATACAAACTTAGTTGTCTCATGAAAGTAAAGACAATAATCATTGAAAGGTTAAATTTGTTGTTACTTGTTTTTTTTTTATAAATGTCACTTCACTCACTAGCTGTTAATTCAATTGAATTTAGTTAATTCCGGGTTTAAATCCGGTTATCATAATATTGTACACTTTAACAGTGACTCAAATTTCAATTTACTACTACGTACTAGGAATATTACCATATATATTACAACGTAATATTGAGGAATAAATCACAAGAATAAAAAAAATGATAAATTGCAAGTCACGTTTTATAGCTATACATTTTTTTTTGTACTTCGTGATCATCTGAAAATAATTGTTATTGTATTTTAGAATCATGAATACCACAGTAAAATATTTATGTATAATTGTTATTGTTTCTACAAAGTGTTACATAATAAACGTATTTTATTATTGTTAGCTTCAATATATATAATTATTAGTTATAGCATCACAATCGGAATATATATTATTGTTGTCAATAATTCTAATAATTACCAACTCTTATATAAGAATTAGTAGGCAGTATAGTCGCAGGGATATAGGCATATGCCTGCAAAACCGAAGAAATAACCATGGCAACATGGTTATATAAATAAGCGCGGGTTCGATTCTCGCCTGGAACATTGCCATACATGTGGTTCGCATTCCACAAAAAACTGTAGGTGCCGTCCTGGTGTGAACTGGCAACTCCGCTGATGGACGTTAATAAATGCTTAATTGTGCTACCCCGGGTAAGTGGGATATAGCGTGATGTTGCGTGCGTGTGTTGTCAATAGAAAAAGTCAATTAGAAATCAATTATGGTAAAATTTCCATATTTTGTATTCAATAGATGTGATATTAATATGCTTTAAATTGTTTATAGCAAATGGTTTAACAAAAATCTTCGTGACGGTACCACGTTTTCAAGATGGTATCCCAGCAACACTGACCACTGTATCGAAAGAAACATTGAATGGTAATGCACTTCTGCAACCGTATCCTTCTTGGGAATGGCATAGAAATTCACCAAGATGTAATCGAGATCGCTTGGTTTCTGTTTTTCGAACTCAGGTAAAATATAGAATCAGTGTAAAATCACATAATGAATTTTTCATTAACAATATCTTCCCATTCTTCTGATTAGTTATTTAAATAATTTGGTATAATTTAGATTGACGAATGTGGTCGCTTCTGGGTTCTGGATACGGGAAAAATTGGATCAAATCAATTATGTTCTGCTCAAATTATAGCCTTCGACCCAAATACGGTATGAATATATACGATATTTGTATCAAATAATATTTAGTTGAGATGGTAACATTTTTGTTATAGGATCGAGTAGTTCATAGATATGAAATACCAAAAGATCAAATTTTACCATCTACTTTATTGATAACACCAGTTGTTGATGTACGAGATCCACAAGGTGGTTGTAGAGATACTTTCATATACGCTGCAGATGTTACTGGATTTGGTTTGATCGTATATGACGTTAGGAGAAACAGATCTTGGAGAGTTCAAAATAAACTCTTCTATCCCTATCCAGATGCTGGTACATTTACAATTGCTGGTAAGAATACATTTATTATTTCATCCAGTATTTTATAGTATTACCTGTGTGTTTTGACATTTACCTTTTAATTTTTTATTATAGGTGAATCATTCGATTTAATGGACGGTGTTTTGGGAATGGCCATCTCTCCAAATAGGCCAGGACAGGATCGTATTCTCTACTTTCATGCGTTGGCCAGCGTCACCGAAAATTATGTATATACATCTGTTCTTAGAAACGAGACACTTTTCCATGAAAACTCCGATGCAGTACCGCGACAGTTTAGTGTATATTCTAGGAAGAGACCATCACAAAGTGCTGCCGAAGTAATAGATAAAAATGGAGTCATGTATTTCGGATTGCTTGAGCAAATTGCTATGGCATGTTGGAATATTAACACTGATTTCGATCAAAGGAATTTTGATGTGTTTGACACAAATGCCGAAACTTTACAGTTTCCCAGTGGAATGAAGGTAAGAAATGAAGGGATCATATTTTAAAGTAGTAATCTATATTAAGAATTATTTTAAAAAATATTGTTAATATAACAATTATTTATTTCAGATTATCAATAACCGCAAAGGCAAACAAGAATTATGGGTGATAACATGCCGTTTTCAAAAAGTCATGACCGGTACAATAAATAGCAATGAAATTAATTTCCGCATTCAAGCTGCTAACACGGATGACATATTGAACGGAAGTAAATGTAAGATTGCATCTGGAAAACCAGCAGGAAGTACTGGCGGTGGCTATGGACTTGTAAGTCAGCCCTCGTACACTCGATCCAGTTCATATTCAGCAAGCACCAGTTCATTCGCCAATAGAAATCCGGTACAGACAGCTACTAAACGAGAAACAACCAATGGGGATCAGTTAATATTTACAAATTAGTTGTAATCTACTTAAAATTACATTACTAGATTCGGTTTAGATAAATTATAAATAATATTCATCGAATGTAAACAGCAACAAAGAAATTTACTAAACAATCTGGTTTACAATTATAGTCTCGGCAAATGATTATATTTAATTAATTATTGTAATTTATAACTAAATTATTACTACATTATAAGAATTGTGTATTAATTTCACTAATAATATACAGAGAAAAACGTATATTTCAAATAATATTACACAGATATTCAGTGAGCATAACTTTTACTAAAAATTTTGTTAGAAATTAATTTACATACTGTTGTTTTCTATTTAATAATTTTAGCTAGTAGAAAAAACGTACAATAATTAACGTATATTTTATGTACTTATGTATATTAATTTAATACAATATGGTTGCTGTAATTTACAGTCAACAAATAATTTTTATCAATGTTGTTACCTTTTTATACATCGTTCTCTATATGAATATTATAAATAACATTTAAACAACAATGTAACGTTCCGTATTATAAATGAAATAAATTATTATATTGATTCAAATATATTATATTCATTATCATAAATTAGATGTACAATATACAGTATTTCATTTTTAACAAAACGATTACGTCAAACACGTAATCACATAAATCTTAATTATCTTTAATTACTATTATATCTGTGAAAGGATCATGTTGATACTTGTCCAGTTGATAATGGAAGGTTGTAGAAATAAGCTGTATGCATTAGTTTTGTCTTCTGTTCACGTTGTTAGTTATAAATAATAAATAAATCTTCAGTACTACAATGAATATTGTTATTGTGTCCGGGAGTAACTTTTCTCCGCATAATATTAATGTGCCGACCATCAGGGAAGTTCTACTTCGGGTTAGTTCGTGAAGTGAAATGTATTGCTTATTTATGTGCATGTGTTTATCTAAGTCTTTATTAGTAGTGCAAGTGTAGAACAGAAGCATATTGTGTGTGTGAGCGCAAGTTACTGGTCACAACGGACTATCTCTGATACTTATGCAGCCAGTATAACGGTCCTGTAAGTCTTTAGCATGTTTATTTATTTTACTTAACAACATTCAAAACCGAAGAAAGAGTTTTAAAATTCTTCGTGTAAACCAGTTTTTAGAAATGTATCGACAAATTAGTTTTAAATGATTGGATTAATTTCAAATATCCGGTATGGTTAACACATGACTTTCTCCATAACACGTATATCCAATACCGGCAATGTCAGTTTAGAGATTTTTCTGGTTCTCATAAAATTGTTTTGTAAATAAAATGTACTTATCCATCTCACATATAAGAACTATAATAAAAATGGTAATGTTATTCGCCACTAAAATAAATATTGAGTTTGTTTTTGCTTAATACTTTGACTGCCGTGTGTATACATTTGGATACCCATCATAGTGGGTCTTAGGAGCCGCGTGTATTCTATTATATACACAACAAATATATTGCATTGCATCAATATGAAAATAACCAACAAAATTTGGCAAGAGAAGATAATGAAACGTTTGTTAAACTTACTTAGATAATACTTTTGAACGTAACAAAATTGTGGTAATTTTATTTTCTATGTTGTCCTCGCAGATCTCATCTAATACTGTATGATACATATGAAAGAACAAATTATTATAAAAATAAACGTCTCAATGATGTTTATGTTTAAAATATTAAGATGCGTTTGTCAAGAAATATTTTGTTACTTGGAAAAGCCACACTGCTTACAAAACAACATTTCAAATGAAATACGTTGCTTTATATTCATGATACCATATACACGTGCTTATAGAAATAATATATGCAACATTTTAGAATTTGTCATTGAGCACAAAAATTTTTTATGTTAAAAACTTAATTCTACAATATCGAGTTATGCAAATTGAGATTCAAAATTTTCGGGGAATTACTCAAAATATAATTTGTATAATTCCCTGCTATAAACTATTGTGCTATGGTTTAAATTTCAACAAGTAAATACTAAAGTGTTAGGATAGAATACAGGACAAAAATTTTAGTGTTTTGTTATGCCATCTATTTGTAAATTGTACCTTATTCGTAGACAGAAGTTTGCCTCGAACAAGTGTTCGATGAGAAGCTATTCACTATGCCATGGTCAACAGATCGATTAGTTTATTCTTCTTTATACTGACGGTTTTATCTGAGAGATCTAATGCAATCGAACAGTTCAGTACTGTACGACTGTGCTATCTATTTACAATTCTAATATAGTATATTACTTGTTGATACTTGGATGAACTGTACAAATGTAAATAATGTTTAAATTCAATGTTTATCATCATCTTCAAGCTATATCCCTGCCGAATCGAATATTATCTATCTGTTACTGTATACTAAATTGTGTAATATTAATCAACATAAAACTTTAGTTTAAAAAATATGGTTTAGCATCCGTTCATTAATATAAAATACTGTACATTTCATGCACTATAAACACTGAAAATACAAGTCATTGTAAAGTCATTGATCAACATAAAAAAAAACAAAAAATTAAGTGAAAATAAAAATGTACGTGTCATTAGACGAGATATTTGACTGAAATTAAGATCACCTATAAATTAATAAAATGTACATATTTTTAATTATTCATTTATCTATGTTTTTGAATAGAAAATGATCAGTATATTTTGTTTATCAGTATGTATTCCCACTTTATCTGTAAGTGTCTGAAGAAACAATATATTGAAAATGTCGGTTAGTAGATTCATTATGTAATTTTCGTGAGGGCAGTTGTGTCATTTCATTGGAACAAAGGATTGCATTAATTTTAAATGTTAAAAAGTACTGCTGAACAATATTGTGACACCGGTTCCCCTATATTTTACGGTCTACTGTCATTTGTGCGATGTGCTGCTGTACGGCTTAATAATTTACCACTACCATACCTTACCCTACCCCTACCGTACCCTACCACAACTATATTTTTACCCCTTCCCTTGTCACACCCAATATATTTGTACGCAATCTTTAGGAATAAGGGTACGTAAGATATAGTAATACCGCATTTACAGTATCTTTCAGAATCTTGTACTAAATTGCGTAAAAATATCGTATTAAATTTTAAATTGCCTAATAATTAAATAACCCTGTATTTACTTACGAAATGTAATAGTATTTTCTCGAATTTTAATATTTATCAGTTTAATTTTATTCCGTAATTTAATATATTCACTGTTTTCTCCTAATTTAATATATGTGTATATTCACTATTTTAAAAATATATTATAATTCAATTTTGTAATCAGAATACATTGTTTTTATGTATTGTATTGCGTAAATTGGGTACGCTTTCTTTAATACAATGTATTATAAATTTAAATTTTTTCATATAACTTAACTGTAATGTAACACAACATTCTATAAGATACCGTGTTTTATATATTGTACATATAACAATTTCGTTTCACCTTGAACTAGATGTTACATAGTTATATGTAGCTAGTACTGTTATAATACCTTTCACTTATTTACATACAAATGTTAATATGCATATATTAACAAAAAATTCACGTTGTATTATGCAGTTTTTAATTACTAACAGTTTTTTTCCATTGCACTTTTACTGTATAATTTACATGAACGTAAAAATCTTAAATTTCTCTTTAAAAATTCTATACATTGGTTTCTCAAGTTTTACTGTCATCATGCATGTAAATTATTGTTAATTAACGGATCAATTCGGCCAAGGCCTAGACTGACAAACTTTCTATATTGATAGTATCAAATTTATTATTTTAGACTCTAACCACTTCTAATTTATGTTCATAATTCATAACTAAATGAACTTTCGCAAATTATATAACGTTTAGGCAAACAAACTCAAAGAAAATTTTTGTTATTTACAAATATAAAACTTAAAATGAAAAACATCCAATATGGAAAATGATTATTGGTAAGCAGATGGTTAGCTAAGGTATAATCATGTTTATTGTTATTGAAAGAAATTAAATGTTCATGAAATCTTATATGACAATATCTGTCCGTGTTAGTATTTGCTACAACTTAAAAATATACTTTAAGTGACATCCATGAATTTGACACAGTTTCTCCAACAAGCATGTTCACGCAACATAAGAAGTTCAATATGCATGTGACAAGTATAAATTAACATTGATTAATAGAAAAAAATAATGTTAATGAAATCCAGATGAAAAGAGATATCGGTTAAGAATTGAAATACAATAATTTGAAAGTGTAACCAGTAATTTAATTAGTATTGATTTTGTAAAAAAACAAATTTCTAATTCTCTTATTTGATATATAAGGCATACTTGATGATAATATTTCCATAATTATCTTAGTTTGAAAAAGTAAACGATATATTTTTATATTCATCTGAACTGAATTGCTAATTTTGTTCTATTTAAATAATCTAGTATTGATTTTACATTAAACATATTTTTAGGTAAAGTAGATTTCAATGGAGACTGAAAGAGGGAATGAGAGTTTTACTATCAAATCACAACAAGTTTCGATAAGATGACCTCAAAATGTGCGTTTCCCATAAAATCTTGATTTCGATTTTTTACGATTACTTTTTACTCTATTCATGCTACGTATAGTAAAATAAAAATGTGAAAAGAGCTGATTAATATACAGTTTACAGTATAAACTATAATCCTATATGAACTGTTTGTTACTGCAGAGGAAACCGGTAACTGCTGAGTAATACAACTCTTACAATAGTGAGAGTGACAAAGTGATATGAATGCCAAGGTCGAACGATTCGATACAGTATATTTCCCTACATGTTGTATAATGTACATAATTCATTATTAAACAGGTAATTTCTATATCGCTTTTACATAAAGCGTAAAATAATACATAATAACAATTTAATTTAGAATAATATGCAGAAATATCTATTTAAAATTTACTTACAGATCAGTCAGACAATTGTAATCAACTACTCATGGTTTAAGCTATCTGTCAGCATTTCTGATCTACAATAATGATAACCAAATTTTTCAAATAATAATTACTTCTAACGTTAATTAGAGTGGAAAATTTGTTTAAAATAAAATTAATTTCACTATCGTATAATTACGAATGATAGATAGTATTTATTATAAAATAAATGTTGTGTATTATTTAGGAGTTATTGATTGTACGGCGATGTATATTTCGATGCCGGTTCGGACCACTGTCTGTCTATTGTGAAATTTTTAGTATTTAGCCGGGCCAATCCGTCCCTTTTGTTGCCAAAATTTTAGTTTGGAAGTACCTAATTTATTCCAACATTTATAAAACCGGATATAACACTTGTAATAGTGATCTAAATAGGAAATATTTGTGCCCAATAGATAAAATACGCAAAAAGAGAAATAATTTTTATATTTCTGTCCTACAAAATACTAGAATATTTTAGAACATTTTAAAAATCATGATAATATTGTTATTAATATACATATATAATATGTTAAATATATTCGTGTAAAGTGTAAAAATTATATGTTGATATTTTATCCTTGTATAAATTGAAAAATAGCAAATGAAGAAAAAAGGAAAAAACAATTGCCGTTATATGTACATATAAATAAACATATATGATAATTTTAATGTTTTAAAAAAGCCCTGTAAAAAAGTTCGGGCAATATATCGTTCAGTCCGGCTCTGGTTTGGTGCGTATGAAAGTTAAAGTACTTTCACTATTACTTGCAGATCATTTCTGTTTAAATAGATTGATCTGTGAAGCTGTGCGTAAATAGTTGATCAACCCTTGCCCGGTACAAGACCGGCTTGTGTATATTTAGTATTTTTAATCAGATTGTCTGTTAGTTCCGGATAATTGTGTGTGAAAGTGAGTTAATATATATGTGAGTGTTATTGTTATAAACAATTGTAACTTTAGGTAAAACATTATTCAATATTTTTATGTCAAACTTACCAAAATAATAACAGAAATTAGTAAAATTGTACCTACAATAATGTACGGTAAATATACTAGCGTTACTAAAACGCAACAATTTTTCTATACAATAATTGTTGAACTAGAACATACAAGACTATCGCATAACATGGCGTCACACATGTCATTAAAAGTAATAAGTGTTTACAGAATGTAGAACGTATTAATATTTATGCAATAACATTCTCACATCAAAACATTTATTTTCTTGTTATAAATATGCGTAATAATTTTACTAAATTGTGAAAAAAGCAACTACAAGTATTAACTTGTTTTATGCAATTTTATACGTTATAATATAAGATAATAAATATTATTATAATTTGACATATAC
>JAGJTL010000036.1:2659490-2670811 GCA_022063505.1 Calosoma granatense
TCTGTCAAAGAATTGGGAATTGGGAATTCCAGGAATAATCCCGAGAAGCCATTTCTACCTGCATAAATTATGTAATTCTCATAATACTTTATTTAATGGACAAATTGTAATTGCTGGAAATGGTACTTCCCATACAGCTGTTTGTTTGTGAGAGAAACTCACAATGCCCGGATTTTCTTGCCATTTTATCCAAGATTTCGTAACTAAGTATGCACATGTAATGACGCTCAATACGAATACTATTGACCACCATATTCTGAAAATATACAGTGACTGATACATGGCGCATACAAATATTGACAACTGACAAATTTTATTAGTATTTATTGTATCTATATCAGCACTATCTGCTGTATTTCACATAACCTTGTACAATATACATTAAATGATTTTATAACAATAAGTTATATGAACTGAACTACGTAAAAACTAATACAAAAAGTATAATCATTACCATCTATTGTACATATTCATGTACATACATGAAATTTCTAATTATACACCTTACTGATTTAATGAATCTTACCATGTACTAACAATGAATGATGTTCCAATAATTATTATGCTTACTTTTCCAAAACACTCTTGTCGTCTGCTGCCAGATAGTTAATGCCATGAATAGTTGTAGTAGAACAATACTCCTCGGCAACGTTTGAAATGATACGTTTAAAAGTTTTTCCTTTCCGTTTGTGAATCCGAGCTGAGTTCTTCATCTTACTGACTGAAGTTTCTATGTAAGTTCATTCTTTTATACGGAGCTGTTGATAAGTATGCGGATTGTATTTAATCATGTCTAATGGCATACATGTTACTTGATGAATATTATTCAGACCATTACATCAAAGTGTTGATTACATGAATGCGCAATAGGTTTTAGAACAGGGTGTGCCAATATTCTCACTGGGAATATTTACCTCATTTAAAATAAATAACCACTATACATATATTTTATTTTATATTAGGATAATTATATGTTGTTCATTAATTAAAACAGAATTTTCACACATTTAATCTAAAAATACACTATATGATAAATATGATCTGGACACAGGCTAACGTACAGGTAATGTAAAAACGGCAGTGATATTTTGCTATTGTAGTAGAACTTTACCAAACAGTGTCTGGAAAACATGCAATGTGAGGTTAAAAATAATTAAAAGATTTAATTTTTCCTGCCACAGTAAAGTGCAAGTCTGTTACATTTATTGCGAAGCATAATAAAATAACAAATTTAATAATAAAATCATGCATTAGTTTTAATGATCTTCTGTTTGTTTCTTATTTTACACCAGACTCTTAACGTCATAAAATAAAAAATTTCCACCAAAGACAAAACTGAGAATCCCATGAACAGTCCAAGCAGTCCACCGCAGTTGCCTACGAAATCAGTTACACCGTACATTTCGCTACGCTGTAATTTCATGAAATCGCTTTCCTTAAAAGCAATGGACACATCCGTTATCTCTATTCTACAGAATAAAATCATTGTCACTAGTTATCATTTAGTAAAACCTAAATCAGTATTACCCCTGTAATTCAGAAGAAAGATTGTATGCTATTTCCAAAGATTTCACAGCATGTAATCTTGTCTGAGAAGATTCCGCCATGTAATGTAACGAAGAACAAGATGGAAGGCAGTAGCATTGCTGAAATATTTGATAGTCGGCTCGAGTTTCAATATGTTCAGGAATTTTATTTTTCTTTTCCATCATGTCATACTGTAAAAGTCTATCTGCAATTTTAGAACATTTCCTACTAAGTAAGAATATATTTCAGCGATATATAAATTCAATACTGATGAGTACCTTGTGCCTTTTCCACACATGGAAGTGAACCGGATCCACAAATATCCGTTTCATTGTCTCCTGCAGACATGTGTTATTCATTAGTTACTTATATGAAACTGTGACTGTGAAAATATTTCATTACTTGGCGAATAGAATGGTAAACACTGGCACAGTTCTCGAGTTATGTTAGCAAGGCACTCAATTTGACAATTATCTTCCGTATACATTTTATAAAATCGCAGTGTTTTTTCATGTGCAAAGTAACAGTTTCTTACTTTTGGTGGAATATTCATTACAGTTTTTGATGTAGAAACTAGTTTCGGAGTAACAAATACAGTTACTCTTTTACCTACAGGTACTGGTATATAATGCTGACTGACACGTGGCGATTCTGCCGGATTATGAAGTAGAAGCTGGAACATATACATATATATGTTTATAATATCCTAGATAGTTACACAATATAACTCACTTTATATCCAGTTGTCGCATCACCGCATACATAATCTTTCTCTTTGGCATTTGACAAAAGTAGTATATTCATTCCAGACAACAGACCTTCCCTTGCTGTCCGTTCTGGATATGTTTTCATATCAACGTCTTCTAGATATCCATCTTCTATAGTCCAACCTTCATTTACCTTACCATGACCATCGAATATCATGCTATCAGTTCTGAAATACAAATAAATGTGGAAAAACATAATTTTATTAATATAACTAACTTACAGCTCCTCAGTATACATGTCTCTTCCGGTTAGAGAATTAAAAGTGAAACATAATCCTTCTTCAGTTAGTTGGGGTGCAAAAAGCTCTGTAGTATAGATTTGCCTTTTACCTTGCCATTTTATACTAAATATTGTCTCATCTAATACTGGCGCAACCTTATTTAGAAAAGTATAACGCATTATACTGATTAAATTCTACTATATAATTCTTACCTCTACAATAGAATCAATAGCTGCTGTGTTTGTAATATTTTCACTGATGTCATTATAATCAAAATAGTTCAAAAGACAAACCAGTGATATATCCCAAAATTTTTTAGATCTATGGAAATGTTTTGTTAATTTCAATATTCTATATGTTGTACTTATGCAGATAGTTGCTTACTCTTCTCCTGCCAAGTTTTCTCGATTCAGGTACGCCTCAGTAAAGTTATAGCGACTTTGTTGCACTTTATTTACGGGACAGATCGTTACCGCGGGAAAGGGTATTTCCCATATAGAAGTTTGTGTATGTGAGAAACTCATAATTACAGGAGTATTTTTCCATTTTGTCCAAGTTTCATTTATAAACAGAACACATGCAATCACACTTGACGTAAATACAATTAGCCACCATATTCTAAAATAATAAATGTTTTTTATTTATTTCAACGAAATAAAAAGCTCCAGATAAAATTTAGAAATATGTATAAGAAGTATGTCGTGAATTGTAATTTCCATAACTCACACTTACTTTTCTGCTATACTTGTATCATCAGCCCCCAAGTATCCAACACCATGGATACTAGTATTTGAACAGTATTCAGAGAAAATTTTCCAAATAAACCGTTTTGTAGATTTTCTATTTTTCTCTTTTGCCTCCGTCTCTTCGAATCTATCTTCATAGACATCATTTATTTTTGTCTTCATCATATTTGTATCGAATATACTGAACACCGGAAATATTACTAGTACATTATGCACGAAACACGAATTAACTAACACGAAAAAACAACACTGCCTAATAGCAATGAATAAACCACACCTCACCTCACTTGTGAATTAATTTATAATTACTCCATTTCCAGTATCACGGAAATATATTCTCTCCAGAGAACTGCACATCCAGAGACATGGACCTGTTCAAACTGGTACATCCAAAAACACATGTCTCATTTATATATGTAGTTGCTTAGGATTTCTAATTATAGGTGTCCTTGAATTAATAATGGCTCAAAGTACATCTGTGAGTAAGAATTTTTTAAATATATTGTAAATTTAAAAATTATTCCGAATTTTATTATGAACTTACCTTTGGATTACCATGTAAAGTAGATGGAGTAATTTTATTAGACACATTAGCTCATCGATATTATCGTGCCAGAGCTATAAACAAAACTAATCCCGCGATAATGTAAACAAGACCATCGATAGGCCAGAAAATTTTTCAATAAAATAAATTTAGCTTTTTAAATATCTGTTAAATAATTCTTTTACTATTACGACCAGCTGGGTCACTACTAAAATATAATGCACTTTGTACATTTAATGCTCCGTCAAAATGGCACGCCTATACTGGTCTATACTGCAATTTTAATTTATATTATCCTTTCATTGTCATAGATGTTATCTTCATATTCTCCAGAGAATTATTCGACATGTTACACTATTAAATCTAATTAATATTTTTATATATGCATATTCATAACAAAAGGATTCTATGTATGTTAATTTAATGAAATATTTTGATAACTCTTTACTTGATTAATAACAAATATAAGAATTTTTTCAAAAATTTAACCAGTTTGAGTTTGCAATGATCATTTACAGTTTATTCTATATTATATGATTTATTTATTTCTGTTGTTTACATAAATATGACACAAATATATTTCAAGTAATAACATATTAATATATACACATCCATAACATTACGTCTTTCCCATTATAGGGGTAGCAGATCCTTTATTTTGACAATCATTCAGTCTCTTGTGACACCTGTATATTTAATTAATTATATCAGTAATCGTTATTCTGCTTCAGTTTTACTTAGCAACTATAAAGTGGGTCATGTAATATGATCTAACATATGATAATTATCATTTACTGAAATGAAAATATTTTATGCTTACTTACCTATAATACTTTTATCGTTAGCCCCTGAGTATCCAATTCCGCGAATGCTAGTGTGCCAACAATATTCAGAAAATAGATTTCAAACAAAACTGTTTTACAGGGCACGTCTTCATTCAAATCACTGATATCGGATTTCATAATGTATTGTATATGAATACTCGTAACACCCATACACGTAGGACGTCAAATAACTAATGATAAAAACTGATGCATTTGACAACTTATTGTAATGTAATGTCACAATCACATTTTTAATGAAGTTTAATTTATAATAGAGCTGTGCATTTTACCCATACCCACACAAGACACACAGACTGACATGTGAAAACAAATCTGTTTAACGTTTCATAGTAGCACTTTTCAAAACAATTTTTGTATTTATAGATACCAAGAAGTAAACGTACATAAAATATCGACAACTTATCCTTGAAATGGCCAAGTCTGATGTAATCTGCAACATAAACCATGTGTTTTCAATGTTAAATAAATTATTACAGTAATAATATATTTTTTTACATTTGTTATTTTATTTCAAACTAATCGTACCTACCACACTGCACTGCACATAACAAATAACTAATACACAACACTCACCACAGTTTATTCATCAAGAACCACACCCTAACTGTGTGTCAATATCAATTAAATTCTATTCATTCACTGCAGATACTTACATATATTCATACACGTGTTTCATATATTGAAATGGTGCATCTGCAAGTGTATTCAACGTTTAAAATTTTAACAGTTCCCTTGAACCAGGAAAATCAAAGCAAATTGTAAATGTTGTTAAAGTTTATAATTGCAGACATAAAAGATTAAAATCTTGTTTGCACAGGTACATTGTTTAATTTTCCATTAATTTAATATATTCTAGTATAAATAAAAATACATACATATATACTTAGTACGAAGATAATTTTTAAATACTTAGAATTAGTCTAAACGTATTTAAAATTGTTTTAAAACTGAAATCACAACACTGATTATATATGAGAAATTTAACGAGTAAATATCTGATAAATACCATTGAGAATTATATTTTATGTGATTATAAGTACTTTGTAATTAAAATTATTTATTATCTTTGTCTTTGCTCGCTTTTGCACGAATACTATTAATTTTCGTTGATGACCACATTCTTCGTCCGTGCATTTTGATATTACACCACATTCGAAGAGTTAGGAAATAAATGATTTCAATCAATGATATAAATGAAAATCCCATGAACAATCCCAAAAGACCTCCACAGTTGGCAAGGAAGTCTGTCTGACCGTAAAGCTCACTGCGACGCGACGTAATAAATTGTGTATCCTTGAAGAAAATATTCACTCGAGTCATTTGAATTCTAGAACAAATATCAATATCATTATTATATAGTTAGCTATACTATTAATTATTTATCTACCCTGGCATTTCATTCAGATCAGCTTTGAATGCTTGGAAAAGTCTGGGCCAATTGAAATCAGCTTGCGATGTCTCAGCATTATAAGTCAATGAAGTACAAGCCGGCAGACAGTTACATTTCTCTGACGATTTGGAAACTTGACCGGAATACTCTAGATTATCTTCGTCTATTTCACTTTGTACTTCTTGTAGAAGAAGATCAGCTAAAATATTATAGTGATAAATAATTGTCTCTTTATTTTAAACACACAGTCTGAAGAGGAGTATAACATTTATTTCGTATGTGTTTATGTTTTAAGCTCAAAATAACTTTATATCACTACTCAACACAAGTGTCAAAAGTAGTTTGACGACTGAGAAAACAGATAGTGCATCGCACAAAGGCGTCTGATTAGAAATAAATCAAAATTATAGTATTCTAGAAAGCAGTTGCAACATAGTTCCACCAGAAGTAGTAATGCCAGACTATTTTTGCAACATTCATTATTATCGATCCATACCTTGTGCTTGTGCTACACATTTCGTACTTCCAGATCCACATATTGGCGTATTCTGTGCTCCTGAATAATAACAAACATGAATACAAACATATAAGACGAGAAACGAGTGTAGATAAACTTACGTGGCATATGATATGCAACACATCCACACTGGTTCAGTGTATAATTTGTCAAACACTCTACCTCACAGTTTTGTTGCGTATAGACCTTGTAAAATCGTAACTGTTTTTCGTTTGGGAAGTAACAATGCCGTCTAGATGGATGGTAATCTTTTAGTCCATCCGATGTGGTCATCATATCTGGTTGTACTGCAACGATTACTTCTTGATTTAACGGAGCTCTGAAGTATTGCTGACTGACACGTGGCGTCTCAGCAGGATTATGCAAAAGAATCTAATAATAAACGGTAATAAAACAGTTTGTAAATAAATACTGACTTCAAAACAGTCATAATATTCAGTGGAATAACAGAAGTTATACTTGTAAGATAATGTATCGATATATAAAACTCTATTATTAACCTTAAATCCTTGTACGGGTCCTCGGCAAATATAATCCAGATCATAATCGTAAGCTCGCATAAGAATAGTTAAGCCAGCTTTAATCCCAGCTCCAAGGGCTCTTCTCGGATAAACGCTCATATTTGTGCCTTTAGGATAGCCCCCATCCAGCGACCATAGTGACTGTTCGCCATGATTTAAATAATGCTCATTTTGTCTGCAAAATAAATACACAAATTCAAAATAATATCAGTTTCAATTTTATTCCTAGAAAACAATGTACGCAGTTACATTATTAAAGTACGAGGTATATTTATTTTTAAATTAATCATTTATTAAAATGAAGAAATGATATCATAAATTCAAAAAAATTATTTTTCCTGTGTCATTTCTCATTATGGCACACCTAAATGTAATAATAACACCCATATGCCATATAAAATGCATATAAATATAAATGAGACGCGACATTACTAACAAATCCCTGTCTGACGCATTCCATATCCTTCGGGATCACAGGATTGTAAACAAAAATAAGTGCATATTACCATAATTAATAATATTCATTAATGAAATACTCTTTGAAGTTCTACTTTCTATTTTTAAATAAATATTTTCACCTAATAATTGAAACTTGCCATATTATAATGAAAGTTATACGTATAACCACTAAAATTAAAAACAAAACTGCTTTTGATTAACATGTATTCTATAAATGTCAATGAAATTATTATTCATTTAGCAAAAAATAATACAATGTGAAAATTTGGAATCGCATGTATCCTTAATATATTTCGCAGAATATTAGTTGAAAACTGTCTGAAAATTATATAATGATTGATGAGTCTATTATGCTATTTCATGTCTCTTGTGTCTGTTACCCATGGCCAAGCCCATTCTCGTTAACTTATTTTAATTATTAACTATACCTGTTGTCCCTGTTGCTAATGACACTCAAAATGATATATGAACTACCGTACTCTGACAACTAATTGAAATATCCTAATTTTATATGTTAATTTCATATGTGAGTTAATGAAATGCTACTTAGATATTGTGTAGTAGCTGAATTCAGCTCATAATAATAACTATTTATATAATAAATACCTACGCTTCTTCACTTAGAAGTTCGGGACTATCCAACATGTTGAAAGTGTAACATAAACCTTCTTCAGTTAATGTTGGGAAGAATAATTGTGTACAATTGGTTCCCAGTTTATTTGTCCATTTACATCTAAACAGCATCTCTTCAAATTGTGGCGCCACCTGTACATTAAATACAACATGTAAAATCCATTCGTCCACACTGTAATTAACAAATCACTTACGTCGTGTATAAAATCAATTGCACTTTGATCTGTTGTCTTATTCCCATCTGTATATAAATGTGTATCACAGATCAGTGATACATCTTCAAAATTCTTAATTCTAAATATAAAATAACCAAATTACAAAATATTTTACTCCTGAATTGTTAAACAGCATCTATGAATACGGATTCCATTAGGATGGAAGTTTTTACGTTTTTCTCATAAGACCAATGTCATTTTTTGTTTGACAAAATTGTTAAACAATATTATACTTTACATTTTTATGACCAGTGCTTGAGAACATATGGGATATATGTCGCAGCATGTTAAATTTTCTGGATTTTATGTTGTTTCATATGAGCTAGAAGGTCACACATGCGTGTACTTACTGTTCTGGTGTTAAGTCCGTAAGATTCTCTCGGTTATGGTACGCCTCGGTGAAATTGAACACACTCTGTCTGGCTTTAGTTTCGGAACAGATAGTAACCGCTGGAAATGGTACCTGCCAGACAGGTGTTGGACTTTGTGCAAAACTTACGATAACTGGACTCAGATCCCACTTTATCCAAGTTTTATGGATAAGATGTGCGCACATAAATATACTGGCGACAAATATCAGTATCCACCATATTCTGTAAGAATTAGTTCAAAATAATTATAGAAGCCTGTAATATGTCTATGACAAAATTGTTTATTTTAAACTGAACTCAAATCATAGCAATTTTCTTGCTATAAATGTCCAGATGTTAAATGCTACACATGTAAATTTTGAATATAACTGTAATTCACACATGTTTCCAACCGTTTCCAAAACGTAATACTCCCAATAAAATATAGACATAATGTACATATTACAAATAAAATATGTTTCATTTCACTACAAAGCTACTGGTTTTTTGTTTGTGTTATTGAAATAAAAATGATTTCCGTTTTAAATTTTCAAACGTTCGACAGATATTGCTGACAGACTGTGTTTATATTTAGCTGGTTGAAGCATAATAAAATCGTCTTTCTTAGAAGTCGTTAAAGTGACATAGTTTGCAAGTAGTAAATAGAAACATTTGGTTATCGATAATAGTTAGTCATTATGTCATGTACCTCTCTGCTATGCTTCGCCCCTTTTCTCCCATGTAGCGGATTCCATGCAAACTAGAATTCGCACAATATTCCCGGAAGTATATCTTTATAGTGCGACACATTCCGAATCCTCTTGGCGAATCTTCTTTCACTAAATACTCAGGTTCATGATTATTTTCCATTTCTTTATCGGAATTGCTAACACTGGCAAGTGGAATCTGCCTCTCAGCCCAACTACCAGTCCTCTTCATTGTATAATTTATATTCTTACTTAAAAAAACTTTTTTTATAACCAAGAATAATTTTGAAAAACATTTATACATAATGCGTCAAATTGATAATTATAATCTATTAAAAAATAAACACTAGGTCAATAATAAATGTAAAAACATTACATCATAAATTATAATTAACTTGAAAGATATGATTTGGATGAGTTTTACTTTATTTATATTTTAATATCTCTTTTAGAAGAATAATTTTTATTTGTGGCTTATGACGTAATTTAAATAATAATTTTATTCGAATATTTTAAATTATTTGAATTACTGTTTTATATGTATAATAAGGTTCTATTTTGGTAAAATAATACTATTCAATTATTATGAACAGCCTTGAATCAATCATCGCTTACCTTGATTTTGTATAGGATTTCAAGTGATCTTCATGCGTGGTACACAAACAGCACACACGGAACGTTTGTTATTGTGCACTCGCGCGAACTAAGCGAAATGATTAGCTTTGCCAGTTCGCGCTTGAAAATACAGTGCATGAATGAACATTGGTTAAATATTAACTCTTTTTATAGTGCAGTCACTGTTGACACTAACGTTCACTCCCACCGTATAATTTGTATTATTACATGTAAAACGAGAATATGGCATACACTAGGGATTCGTTACAGCCTGTATTTATATGTACCTGTCATGATCCTAATTATAGATAAAATAATTAACGAATTATACTATTAGTAATTAGTCGTGTATCTCTTTTACATCTACTAAAATTCTCTTTAATAAGCGGCAAACTTTTTGATTAAATAAAATACTATTAAACTATTCTAAGAAACACGCAACAGAAAAACGACAATGAAAATCATGTTTTCAGCTTTTGTATTTGGTGAAATTACAATATAATGAATATGCTATTTAAGCATTTTATTGCATATCTTGCATATGAGCTCATTCAAACTTCCTTTTTCAATTAGATTAGATACTAAAACGATTTTTACTCTGCAATTAATATTTTATATTAGTGTATTTTAAGGAAGTATATTAAAATATTTTAATGTCACGTATCTATTATGATTGATTATAACAGATGCTTATTGACATTTAATAATATATTGAAGGATATTAATTGATATTTCGTTCACAGACAAATCAATATTATCATTTAAAAATAAAACTTCTACTTCTGTGAATGCATGAATATAGTACCTACAGAAATACTTTTATACAATATAATAAACCTGCACAGTAACAGTATTTTATATTTTTTTCTATTATTCTATATTATTATATATAACATTTTGATCTAGATTTAGTAAATGTTTACGGCCTATGTGTATTGCTAGATACAGCCAACATGTAAATACCAAAACTATTTTGTATCGTGATGAAATTAATTTGCAGATTTAATGTATGCGATATGCATTATACAGTTAGTTAATTTTATGTATGAACATGTTTCAAGAAGAGTGCTTGATCATAAACTATACATTGAATCATTACATTCGGCTTTCAGATCAACAAAACATATGTTGGAGTTCGTACACAACAAATAAACAATTATGTAGCTTATTTTAAAATATTAGAAATGGAACAAAAATAATACTGACATTATAAATAAAACATTTGTTAAATATACCATAAAGTAATTTAAAACATATAATCATA
>JAGJTL010000036.1:2671706-2699481 GCA_022063505.1 Calosoma granatense
ATTAATGAGAAATATAAAATCTACTGAAATGATTACTAATGAAACTATACATGTATATTAGATATTTTTTATGGTTTTTAATATGTCAACATTAATCAGTAAAATTCTTGAAGTTTTTAATATTCTAATGATATGAAAAGTAGCAAAAAAAATCTAAGTTGATTCCTATAAGACAATATTTCTAACTTGTCTATATAAAATATGCATATATTTTATAAGAGTATTTTTCTATTAAAGTACAAATATTTAACAACAAATACAATTAACTTTAATGTTATTTAAATTAATATGAATAATATAAGTATGATACTCACTTGAAATGATAATCATTTATCAAAGCACTAAGTACTGCACGCGCTGCTTATCTTGTGTTCCCGCCCTCTGGTTACACCTACCTTTCATGGTACTGACTTGAATATATGTTTCAGCTGATCAGTAAGCTGTGTTTTTGTTGAAATATTTTCACACATAAGCTGTGAATGAATTATACATTAGAAATTCCACACGTGTTAAAGTGTATATAAATAATTTGCTCGCCATCACATTACTATGCACATCTCGTGCCGGCTATATTTAGAAATCCAGTATGAAAATGATTAACTGGATGTTAATCATGTTTACATTATATTTAATCGTTTATTTATGCAATTACCTAAAAAATGATACAACCACAGTATCATGTTGATATTCCTGAAATATGAAAATTGGGAAAAGGACGGTTTTGCAATAAAAGCAGATTAGTTATGTTTAAATTAACAGTCGTATTTATTTCTTACTATCATATCAAAATATGAACAGTGTATCACAGAAATGCTTGTAATACAACATACTCAATCATTATTGAATTATAAAAATTTAAAGGCAATTCATTTTGATTCTAATATAAAGTTATTTGATTCATTTTGCCTTTACTCTAATCACAGGTACGCATTGATCTTATCACATAAAACATTAAACTTATTGCTACATTAAAGCTTGATTCTACATATACAAAGAGATCATTCCTCATACACATATACTTAACATTACATTGAGCAAATATCTGAAACTTACAACTAATTACTTAACAACTACATGTTGCTTGAATGAAAGATGTGCGGCAGGACGCTCGCTTGGAAGACAGACGACGTAATGGAATCTGATTGTTGTTGTTTGTTGATGCAACAACACTGCATCATGATACCGATGATGATATTGGAAATAATTGTTTGTGTTTACCATGGTCTCCATACTTCTTCAGTTTTGGGTGCCACCTTGAGAAGGCCGGCGGTAGTACAGTCCATGGGCTGACTGTTCGGTGACGGTGCTTGGCGAGATGATGTTGATGAAGCGGGTGTCAGTGGCATGGCATAACTGGCGCTGCTACCACTGCTGGTTACGCCCTCTGGCACCGGGGAACCGGGCGGTGTGTACGCGCCACCGACTTGAATGCACAACGGTGTCACTTTGTCCATTTCGTTGAGCCGGTGTCCCAGGTGTGTCATCAGCTTGGTACCAAGCTGAACATCTACACCGGGGGTGGATGCCAAACACCGTGACACTTCGTTAGCGCAATGGGTGAATCCGGCACGGAAACGGTCGGCGTCGATCACTGGATTCGCTGCAAGACGTTGTTGTCTACGCAGCTTGTGGAGATGACGAACTGTCAACTCCAAGATGTCGGCCTTCTCAAGTTTGGACACATTCTCACCCTCGGACTGGAGTGCGGTGACCATCAACTCCTTCAGTTCGTCGAGACACCGGTTGATGCGAGCGCGCCGTTTGCGCTCCAGCATGGGCTTCATGACTTTGCGGTATTGGTAAGTGCGGGAGATTGGCTGAGGATCGTCCACACCACCCACGCTCATCATTTCGTAACTCATGATGATTTGTCACTTGATTAAAATAAACACTGAACTAAGTCGAAATATATGTATAACTGTGAACACTTTCTCTGTCGCTGATATTTACTTGCTACTACAACAGTTAGCTGCTAGCTTGCTTGCTTGCTACTGACGATGCGCTATGCACAAGAGCTGAGCTCTGAATGACTAGTAACGAGTGGGGCGAATGCTTATATACCCTCCCAGGTGTGCGCCGCGCACAAGCCTGATCGTGGGAACGCGTTCGGCGAGGCGATTCCCACACTCAGGCTAGCGGCCACCTGTGTTAGTGGTCCGGTCCCCCGCGCGCGGTCTGGCAGCTGCCGTTTCGTGCTGTGCCCCTTGCACCGTTCTCTCGCTCACTCCAACACATGTTGTCTTCGTTACGCTCATGCCGTGCGCCGATATACACGTCTCGCTCGTACAACGGGCGCTTTAACACGCGCGAGACAATCAAAGGAACAATATCGGAATGAGCGCGCGCGGCACACGGGGCTCGCGCGTTCCGCAACCTTCCCGAGGTCATGTCGGTTACATGTTACTTATATATACACACACACACACACATTGTTGTCGGCACGCGGGTCTCCATGCATCACAATGCCCACTTCGCCACCCCCCGCGCCCCGGCACTCTTCACTACGCGACTTATGACTTATCCGCGGACGTGCGTCCGCCGCGAGTCACGTGCACGCGACAACGACGACGGACGCCGGTTTCAACCGCACAATTGACATGGGGATTTTTGTTTACTCATTTATATACACTTATGTCAGACAACGGTCACATGTTTTCACTTTGGCTAATCTTACAAAAGCGTTAATAATGATGACACATATCATTTATTTTACATTAGAATTTCTTTTTTTACTGTTTATAGAATAACAGTAACACAAATCTGAAATGATAATTGCTGTAAATTGCGAGTAACAGTTTCGAACAGTTAATTATCTAGTTGAAGTATATATATAAAAAATTGCAAGCTGAAATCGACAGGCATTTATCTGTCTGGTATCTGGTAGATATGTAACGCTGCGGGTACACAATCAATGGCTTATGATTCTGAAACGCTGCTGGTTGATTTATGCTTCCGATAACGCACGCACTTTATACACATCGCGATCGGGATGGTTATTAAAATACGATAAAAAATCACAACGTTGTGTTCACTGTGATAATTTATTACCAAAGTGGGCGCGAGGTCAATATGACTCCCATGTTTCGAAATTAAAAATCTTTGAAATAGTTATTTTTATAAAAATTATACCTGCTGGAATCGACAGTAGTTTACAAATATATTCAACACATGCAATCCATCGCATGTTTAAAATTCCAGTCGTTCAGAAATTCTTCTAACCATATCTACATTCTATTCATTTATGCCGCCAGTCATTTTTTTTTTATTTATTGACAAGTTTTGTTTGTCCATCATAAAATTACTTAATTCCACTAATAAATATAGTTTTTATAGAAAGAAATTTGCATTTGAAACTAAACATTTTTAATGGCTATATAATTTTTGTAGTCTAGTCATTTATTTTTATACTCGGAAACCTGCTCTTGTCTAAACTCCGCTTTAGTCAAATATCTCTCTGTTGGCGCCTAATTAATATGATAAGATTGTTTGTTGTCGGTGCGAGTCGAACGAATTATCATGTTGTCATTATTGGGCTGACCCATGTGATGAGCAATTATTTAAAGGGTAATTAACTAGACATTGACATCAGTGTGAATAGGGGTAGGTCGGTTATATGTATTATAAGAACTAAACGCTTGCCTAATGGCATTATTTACAACACCTGGTTGGTAGTCAGTTAGTTTTTTTATTCTAATTCCTGACCTCTGTATATTTATATTATTTACTCTGTAATCCTGTAATCTATAATATGCATTATTACCAAGTGTCCGTAACAAGAGTTTATTATACATAACTGATGATGATAAATGTCGCAGAGAGTATTGTTGTAATTTTATGTTGATCTAATTAGAAATTCCAGTATGAAGAACACGTTGATCGACAACGTGCGAGCAGCCCCGAATAATGTTGATGTTGTTGTTTTGTGTTTGAAGTGCGCGTGTGGTTCGCGAGCGACCACGCGATGCGATATTTTTGCGTCAATCAGTTATTTCATGCTAGTGCTTTCTTGTTTGGTAGATGTATCGCTGTCCTGTGTTAGCCGCTAGCGATGCGAATTAGTCGCGTCCTTGTTGGACTCATTGAATTAATAATGATAGGTTTGTTCGCTCGGGCTCATCTTTTTTACGGTACGTGTCATCTCACTCGGACACGCGATCGCACCGTCTCGTGTACACTAGCTCCGTCCTGCTCGCACTTCCTGTGGACTGTGGGAAAATGAAGCAGGTGCTAGGCTCTCGATCACATCGCATACTTAGGAGTAGCCACTGTCGATTCTTTTTATTTTCATCGTTGTTTCACTTGAATTTTTATAAGAACCAATCGAATGATTCGATTTTTTCTTGTAAAGGTAATTGCTGCAGCGTGTGACGTAAATCTTGATCTAATTCGGTCTTGAGATCGTGCTATTAGAAACGTGTTAAGAGCATTGGTTTGTAAAGAGAGTGAATTCATTCGTTGTACAACGTGTTTAACTGTATCTGTGTATAAGTATGTATGTATGGATGGATGTATGTGGTTGTGTGTATTTATGTATGCATGTTGGAGGCGCATAAGTGTGTCCTGCTTCAGCCTTCACAGCCAGCACTGTGTCTGTCTCTGTTGTACTAATGGCTAGATAAGCACGTGCTCGAAGTTGCGTTCCCACGGTAGTCGAGTCGTTCCCCTTGCCGCACCCGACACCGTGGCTTCACAGCGAGTTCTCGCAGGCGGCAGGAGCGTGATTCAACTTACAACAAGTTGGCCGCTGATTGCACACGAGCGACTGTGATCACAATGTGCAAGTGAGACAACTAGATACCATGATAGATAGACAGAAGGAAGAGAGCAAGATGCGCGCCCACCACGTACATACGTACACACTCGCACTCACACTAACACTTATATAGTACAACGCACATACAAACAGACGGACACACACAAGAACACGGTAGCCGGCAACCCGTAACTCTCCACTTCAACAAAAACAAATGACGACGTGTGCAGGATACTCTACTCCTCTTACACACTCACACATTCATACACTAGCTTTTGTTTACCAAGCCAAGCATACACACGTGATGATGAATGATGGTGTTTCTTTACATCATCATATCATCCATCTACCTCATCATAACAATCGTATTGAATACGATTTTTTACCAGACTCCCAGTGCATCGATTACTGCCCGTAAGATCACAATCTCAGCATCAGGTCGCAGTTAAACGATTCAACAGTTAATTAATGCCGTTTGATTTTGTAGCACAAGACTTACAGTTAATTTATCATTTATAAGTTTATTTTGTAACGCATAATCAAACTGCACTTCTCTGTATGTGTATGTAAATTTAGAAGATTTTTTTATGTTATTTGGACTACTTTTTTCCGCTTAATTTAATGTTGGCAGCAGCTTCACGTTCGATTCGAGGCCAATTTTTTGTCTATAAGATTAATGGATAAAAACCAATTCGCAACAGTGAATGCGTATTTGAATAACTCGTTGGCTATTTTAATGCGCCATTTTTTTGCATATCAAAAAGCGTCTGACTAATAAATAAGTAATATATATGCACCGCATACAGAAATTAATGAAAATTCTACGATGCGTTATCGGACTAAATTTATTTTTCACCGTTGTAAAACATAAATAAATTCGATAGGTGAATGTATTTCCGCTTCACTTCTTATATTTCGTGTTATATAAGCCTTGAAAAAATTAATTAACGTAAGGATGTTTTTCATCTTTCGGTGACGTACAAATTTATCATAATTGGAAACGTAAACATACGTGTTCAGTGATTGCAAATACCTATATCATCATTGCCCTACCAAGATCATTTATTATTATCAAATCGTCAATTTAATATAATAACTAATATCCTAGTAAATATACTGCAATATCCGACAACGTTAAAATCATAACGAATACTTAATTGAATTCCGGATGCCCATACTTTTTTAGAGAAAGCGAAAGTTATGCAGATTTATAAAATTGTTCAGTATTTGAAAAAGAAAGGATTGCAGCAAATTTTCTAAGAAAGGTGCTAATAAATAAAGGTTTCTCAAAAACGGACGTTGGTCACGTTCTATTTAAATCAGATACCGTCAGTTCCGTCCAAGCATAACCGTACACAGAAAAAGGAAAGTCCAAGGGGTGTGATTTTCCTCAATTGACATTAGACTGTGATGTGCTGTGAACTGGAGACCACGTGTATCGCAGCAGTCTAATGTAACGGTAGTTGAATGCCTTAGAAATAAATAAAGTATAGCGTTGCCCAATCTCAGGGGTGCGGAGTGTGCACACACGCATAGGCACGCATACATGCATGCATACATGAGGGAAGATTTCTCAACAAAAAAGGGCACATTTGTGCGACTAGAGAGTTCCCACGGCCGAAGGAACCATTCACCATATGTCGTTCAGTGGAAGGGAGACAACACTACTTGTAATACTATATACGAGCGAGTGAGAGGTGCAACGCGTGGGGTTAACTGGTACGGCTGCTGCTGCTGTTGCTGCTGCTTGCTGGCTTGGATGGGGTAATTGAAAGGTGCTTCCTTGTTCCCAGAGCGTGGGAATGCGCGTGAGAAGCGTCCCGTACGGGCAGCTGCCGTCGCCGGACGACGGACATGCCGCCGTGAGAGAGTGGAATATGAGCGCGCGTGTTATACTCGCGCCTGACACACGAATGACTCGCGCTCTCATCATCATCATCTCCACCGTTTCTTTCTTAGGAGCTCGTTCCTTTCCGCTACCTGGTGAAATCGTCCAGATTTACACCACACTTGAAATGTAATGTACCTATGTGTGCATACATACAAGTATTTAGACACCATTGTTAAAGAAAGAATCACTTGTTTTTACATGTCCAACTTTTTGCATATTTGCAGTTATAGTTTTTTTCTCTTTATAGATGCAAACACAAATTATGTACAACTATCAAAACTTCATTATGTGAACAATGTAAATTAATGCTAATCAGGTAATATTATAAATAAACCTAGTGTGAAAATATTTACATTTAAACATAATTATAACTTATTGTGAGAAAGTTTATAGATAAATATTTATGTAACATAGCTACATAAAATAACATCGCTATATCATGACACTTGTCGCTAATACACAATGCAATTATAGACAGTTGCTTTTACCAAGAATTCTATTCATTAGAGTACTGGTATTATATTGCAGATAATTACTAATTAAGAGTTAGTAACCAGCTGGTTTTGTCCTAAATAAATTCGCAGAAGTGTAATTTTAATCATGAATAAATTTAGAAGGTAACTAGCATTTAGGAGGTAAGATTCCGGATTGTGAAGACATTGGAATGTCGGTTGTTAGGTGCTAAAATGAGTCAAGTTAGGTAGGTGCACACCTGCACAATACAAAATTAGCGCGTTTCACATAACTGCCGGTGCATCCTAATGGTTGTGACAGTTGTTCTTCAGGTTGACTCATCATGCTCAGAACTGTGGAAAATGTAACATTCTTATCTCGTCTCATCTTGTACCGACAACATCATAAACATTAATTACATATTTACTATTATATATATATAATAATATTACAGATTATTTTCTTTTATTATTTATGATAATGACAGAAACTGTCAGAACATTTAATATATTATTGTGTGGAAGCTAACATAACGGTATTCATTTACTAACGTAGTTATTAATAAATTTTAATTATGACCTAGAATATAAAAATTCGGCAAGATACTCTGTCAAAGTAAACTACCTGCCATTCATTGTCAAAGAATCGAAGAATTAAGAATGAATTAGTTGAAAAATGAATCGGCTCGTTCATTTTGGGCAAAATATTTGTAAGAAACCCTCGAATTACAACCCATTGAAAAAATTCGCAACACACCTGTGCTCCATGAATGAACGTACACGTACAACTTGCTAGTATTCTGAACGAAAATAAAACTAAATCCTACATGATCATGTTGCATAAAGCAGCCGTATCAAATCAGTGCAGCCGAAATGTTTTTCAACCGTTAACGTTACCGATACCGCTTTGAAGACTGTACTAGTTGACCGGTACACGCTAGCTAGCCGGACTTACGGAAGAACGCACATCACTTGACAGGTATCTGTTCAGTGAGAGAACCTCGGCTATTATCGTTAGATAATTTCATTCATAACAAACAGAAATATCACGTTACATTACACCACACGTTACGGACATACGCATACGTGATCTCTCATAGCTTATAGATATATGATGAAGTACCAAGCATAGATCATGTTACCATAAAGATGCTGGTCCCTATTAACTAACGTATGTGCGTCTCAAAGAAGCGGCTGTCAACTTCAGAGATTTTTTGTCGATTATGTGCCGCGATTAGGAAGTAACAACGTTCCTCCGATGCTGTGAATCGATAAAAGATTGGTCCGAGATAATAAAATGTAACTAATTGGATGTGTTACAGTGTGTGTACTTAGATAGGAAATAAATAGTGTTAAGAGTAGAGAAATATTTTAATAACATGATCGAAGGGGATTAAGACATTGTAATTGGTAATACGTGACATATTCATTAAGCCAATGAGTTAATACGCATCGGAACAGGTATTGATTCGAAAAACGTTTTACTCAAGACTGGAGAACGATAAGGTATGTCTCGTAGTTGAACGTGTATTTTTGTAATCACGTAATACTGATTAGTACATACAGAATACTGGTGATTATCCAGTGCACTGGTTAATAACTAGTTCTGTATAAATGTTTATTATTATTCCACGCTCATGTACTCCGCTTAACCACAATCATGGATCATGTAATTACAATTCTCCGTCACATTTGCAAACACCGTAAAATTATCCGTATATTGACCAAGTGGTGGCGATATATTTCTACACGTCTGGACTCGAAAACGAATTGAATAATTAAGGTTAGTTTAAACTGTTCCGCGTTTAGAGTTAAGAGGGAAGTTGTGATTTAGTTTCATTCGACTCGGCTGAGAGTATTATAATTACACATTATTTCTATTGGGCTTTTTGTCATGTACCGTTCGTCGTATTGTTGTTTGTTCCTGTCGCCATGAGCAATCGTAACAGCGCCTCTCGTCGTCAACTTGTTAAACTAAACGAGCCGTGATTGAGTGTAATAATCGGTCAACAGGTTTGTCTGTCTGTCAACACACAGCAATATTCAGCTGTAATTTGCCCTCAGTTCCATGCAGATACTTGTGTTTTAATGTTAATAGGCAAATTTAATTGCTGAGGGTAGTAAGAATGTTCTTATGAAGTATTTTGTTCTGTTTGCTATAATATCTGCTTGTGTACTATCCGAAACAATTAATACCCACATTTCAAGAAAAGCATTCAGGAATGTTTAAATATGTAACGTGAAATACATAACCGAACACTTAAACAAGAACTTGATCTAAGGTAAGCTTCCCTTACTTTGTCTCACTAATAGCTATAAAATCCGTGTGTACCGCCTGTGTACTTATCAATAATGACAAGAAGTAATCGTACAGTAAATATTTTTCATATTACCACTTCTCTAGTCGATGTGGCAATTTTTATTACCGATTTTATATATTCCTGTATTTAATATCCTATAATTGGAATATAAAGCGTTGTAACTACCGATAAAATAGCTTCATTATCTACAGATAATTATTTGAATATCCGAGTCCTTATAATTCATTGCACATCTGACATGCAGAAGAAAATTTACCTGTTTTATAGCAGGCAGTTTTTGACCTCTATGTAAAATAATGCAAATATTATTAACTGGTGAATTTAAATTGTCCTTGTCATTAAAATACGTATTGTATTAAAAATTCTATTTATATCACGAATAAAGTTTATCAATAATGTTTTATTCTTTACAAGTGATGTATATGTATCATTTTATATATTCATAGAGTTTAAAATAATTAAAGGTCATGGTATACATTATTTTTATCACGTGTTATACTTTTCTGTAAGGTACGATGAGTAAAAGTGTAAAATGATGAAAAAACAATGCAAATTGCCTCATTTCTAGTAATGTATATTCCTAGTATAATCTGATTAACAAGTTATTGCTTGGTAATGTTGGAGTACGGTGCGATACGGACAGGGAGGAGAGGGCACATCTGAGAATTGCTTTCACATCGGATGACCTCTGACCTGGCACGTTCGTTAACGTGTATTTACTGTATAAATCTACTATATACTCGTGTGCGTCGGTACCGGTTTCAGCGGCTGATCAATTAGATTATGCAGTTGTAACGCCATTAGTGAATGTATGTTTTGATCTACACACGCTCACACTGCACGCTGTGCCTTGCATGAATTAATTATATCGGCCTCTGTACGCGATACTAATTACTTATATATTCCCAGTTACAAGCAATAACATTTGTTACATGCAAATACTGTACTATATCAAATGTATCAATACTATATTCCATAGTCATCTAAAATATAAAGATAACCATAAAATATAATATATATGTAATAATCTGCTACTTACATAAATTATCTTGAAAATACTCACTCATTTTGCTCACTATATATACACAGGTTTACTTATAATTTTCTTATATATATTATTCCCCAAATCCAAAATAAAAAAAGACATACAAAAATTGTTGGTCAACTTCCAAGTAATGCAGTCATGCATATCTTTCCAAGATTCTTATAATTCATGGCTTGTATAAAAAACCAAAATACGGTTCGTGACGTGTTCCAACCCTTTTTTTCTGGATAGGTACAGTGTGAATCATAATATTAGGAATAACGATGGTTGGTTGGTTGTACCCCTCGCTAAACACTGACCATCAGTCATCACGGTTCATATATAATTATTGTGACTTTCTCTGCCATTAAGTCTATTATTGACTTCCGGTCGTGGTCCGACGTGATTGTTGTGACCCGTGGTCCCTGGGAACGCGCCCGCAGCTCCGCCACCGTTCTCTCTCTAGCGCGCGATCTCTCATCTATCCACATCGGCAACACACTGCTAGTTCTAAACACTCATTAGATCTTACTATTTTAGAACCTAGCCGCTAATGTTTTCTCATAACAAGAGTCACGGATTTTATATGAACAATCTTAGAATATAAAATTAGATAGGTATTTCATATAAAAGTAGAGAATATCAAATGGTTTGTATAATAGGCATTTCAAGTAGTTCTATATGTCTCAAAATATCCGCTGTTTTACATGTTTCTAGGCCATGAAATATTCAGTACATTTTACAACAGTCTACCCTGCAGACAGGTTCATAAATTTTCATCGTTGCGAAATCGTACAGTCATGGTATATACGTAACGTGTGAACATTTATATTCCAATGTGTGACTTCATCATCCGGCGTTGTCATGTGAGTCAATCATTACGGGTGTACGTGTGGTGATGATTAGATCTCGCCGATTAGATGCGGATGTGAGCGCCCACGTTGTGTGTGCTGGCACGCGCGGTTGCCGCGGCCAACCGTGTCCGGCGACGGACGCGGTGCACGTTCCCACGGCCCTGCTCGCGACATGTGTCACGCACGCGAGCCTCGCGGCGACCAGGGCGCGCCTCGCCCCCGCCGCCTCCGCATCCGACAACAAAGCACTCATTCCAATGTACCGCCCGTCTCACCTCTCTCACTCATTCACTCAATACCTACCTAGAGCTCCTAGCACTTAGATCACTGATTTGCATTAATGATTTACTAAGCAACATTTCTCACACATATACACGCATACAATTCACAATAGCAACGATATTTCATTGCTCTAATACATTTTGACTGTTGTTGGCATCTAGTCCACTATTTACATGTAAAGATTTCTAGTGAATAATTTATGTATTTAGTCGGAGCAGAATGAACCTAAATGAAAAGGCAAATTGCCGGCACTTGATAAACACTCTTATATGCAACGGCTTACTTTAATCCATTAACTATGTACGTGCTTATTACGTAGCTACTTTGTGAAATTCGTTCGTATTTACGACAATTTCAAGAGACGAAGAGATACAACATTTCCACAATCATATCATTAGGTGTGCACAGTGCATCGGTAATTCTTTGCCAAAACGGGACACAGTATGCAAATCAATGTGATTAAAATAAACCGTTAAACAGTTTTAAATAGGATCACGTTAACATTAAGAAGGTGTTGTTGGTTCATAATTGCCTAATTTGTTGAATATCTGCGTGGCCAGCGGTATAGTCGGAACTGTTCAACTCCTTATTCGGTGTATTCAAGATTACTTATAATACGTACGGTTAAAACTGTAATTGTAGCCAAAACTTCAAAATACTCGTGCCGATTTCTTTACGGAAAAATATTATTGATGAATGCAGATGATATACGTACGTATGCATGACACGAGTTACGAACTGAGCGTTAATGATATTCAGTCATACGTGATTGGGTACACGACACCTTTTTACCGCTACATAAATGGTCAATAATATCGCTAAAATTGTAATCTTCTTCCGCCGACCAACAAATAAATAGCACCTAATTATTTATTGCTACATGTACAATTACAAATGTATGTAACATGATAATTTCTTAATATTCAACACAACTTTCCATATCAATATTTCTACATCGAGCCACTGTTATAAATTACCTTATTAATATATATATATATAATAGTTGTTCTAGTAACTCTGAAATAATGTTTCATAGTAGATTATCAGTAAAATGCTAATGAATTTCTTACAAAGCAGTACGATGTATCTTCTTTCTAAATCAGAATCGATCAATTCTGTATTACCATTTGTTCGTTTTAATTTACTGATACCTCTATTTAGTTTTTATTAGCTGCCTTGTTTCACTACGGCAATAAACAATCTAATCTGAATACAGAATAGCATTTGATCTCTCATCGGGCCCACTGACTGCAGTAATCAACTATGAATAATTACTGTTGAAATTAATCATCAAGTAGAATTGATTTCCTATGGTATGCTCCTCTTTAATTATCATCTGTAGTTAATTTATTTACATGTTTTGTTTTTCTAATGATTTCCACTTAGTGCAGTCTAATGGCACTTTACGAACACACGTGTACGTGTGCGTGTACGTGTGTGGCTGGGTGCGCGGTGGTCCCCCGTTGCTTGTTATTATTGTAGATACCTGTTTTATCATCAGCCTGTTTCATTCTCTGATTGCAGACGCGTGCGTGCATGTGGCGAACCCGTGACGACCTGATGCTCGAGGCGAGGACATAGGTCAAACAGGTAGGAATTCCGGTTACTCGATCCTGTTTTACGGTTCGTACAATTTTACTCTGTTTCATTTTGTGTTTCGTGAGAAAAAACCTATGTCATTACATGTTAAAAATATTTAACTTCTCATGGGACAAAAACTATAATTACTAAATGTAACGAGCGCTATAGTAAATTACAAGTTATGATGGAATTTATTTATGTTGGACGGAGGGATTATTACAAGTTTTAATTCAGAACACCTGCAACTGTATATTGTAGGATTGTGTATGTGTATGTGTATGTGTTGCACTGTACCGCACCACATAATGCCTTTGTGTCGAGGAGATAAATGCTACATGTAGTAACCTGTCGTGTATGTATATATACACACGTGTACATACATATATAGGAATATATGTATGTAGAGCGATGATGCCTGCCTGTGTGTATGTATGTATGTGTGGATATGTACCAGTCAGTTAATGGTAGGCATCGCCTTAGGTGCGTGTAATTTGTGTGTCGGCAGTGAGAATCCGGTGCTCCGGTACCCGGCTACTCCCACCGCCGCTCCTTGACGCCGCTACTCGCTACCGTTGCCCGGAGCGGACCCGCCACATAATTATGTACGCAGTCGGACGCGCGCGCTGCTCGCGTGGACAATAATTTAACTTTTATCGATTGTATACGTCTTTGTTTTTTACTATTGTTATTTACGTTCCAGTTGAGAGAATTTTATTTATTTGTTTGTTTGTTTTTTCAACACGTGTCTTTCTTGAAATCATTTGTTCAAAACAGTCGTCCGCAGGTAATGTGAATCTTATGGGACTGTAATTATAAAAATAATAATGTGTACACAACCATGGTATATCGTTATAACATAAAGAGAGTCCGTTATTGACGTTTAATTAAATCTGTATGTACATACAAGTAACAACTTGCCATTGTGTATGCCGATATCTTTAACAAACATAACTAATATGACAGTCTGAATTAATTTGAAAGTAGGTGCATACCGTGTATATAGTATATCGCTGTAATTACCTACAAATGACATTGATAAATGGCAGGGCATTGTTTCCAGCATCTGTGATACAAGTTTACGATGATACGGGTCGTTTTAATATACATGACCCATAGTGTAGTAAGTAAGTAAGTGTGTTCCAGTAAAGGAGCGTATGTAATTGCCATTGACGGCCCACGCCGCATTCACTGCCTATCAAGCCCGCAGCAACTCGTTCTTACCTGTAGTATCATTCTCAGCTTCTTATTCTCTTTGCATTAAGGTACTAATTAACCGGATTACGTTCCACCCTAATTACTATCTGAAGTACCTAGAATTTTGGCCTTCGCGTAACGAAATGTCTTTTATTTTTTCCCCTTTTTTTTGTTGCCTTTTCGTTTGTAATTTGTTAAATGCGAAACTTGCTTCTTGTGTAATTTTTGTTCGTAAATTAAACTTTTTGCAAATAACATCAAGTTCGTGGAAATTTATTTCATGAAAAAGTAAAGATGATGATGATACAATTAAGATTATAATGAACTTGTTTTCTAATGAACTTTTGCTTCGTACACGAGCACGTTGTATAATACGTATAATGACATTTGAAATAAATACTAGACTAATGTCTGTAGAATCATTCATTAATATTTCGGTTGTATGTTTATTCAATAACACAAGAGTGCATTTTAATTGTTTAATTATTACTGAAAATATCAAGGTAAAAATGTTACACTCTTGAAAAGGTTAACAATATCTGCCATAATAATGTTCTGTACATATAACAGCTGTTATTTAGGCCAACAGTATTATTATTTTAAATTTAATTTATAATTATCTATGGTAAATGCTAAAACCTTCGCGTTTGAATTGCGAGTGGGCGGTGCTCATTTCTCTTGTGCTGCTGGTTTGGACCACTAATCACATTTAATTCTGGTTTCTCGAACCTCTAGGCACAGGTTCCTATATTAACGCCCTTTATAAATATTCATTGTGCAACCTTTAAAAATATTAAGCATTAACAATTCCTGTGCTCCCGGCGAAGTAAATCCAATAAATACGTGCGCATCTAATAACAGTGTATTAGATATCTTTTAATTCGTAATCATGTAAATGTGCACGGCTAACCTAGACATCTCTAACTCGTGACACCCCGTGTACACTGGGAAGCAGACAGGTAATTTCAGTGTTTTATACGTTTTACAACCGCGGGGCATTCAGTGCCTGTCTTGTTGTTTCCGCGGAATAATTAAACGTTACATTTTTATGTATTCGCTGGAGAGATACGCACGCGTGCTCGCACGTTCATCTTAGATAACGTTCAATGTAGTAATTATATTGTGCCAACCTGTTGTGCCATTTTCATATACTCAATATGACCACCATTAACGAACACGTGCACATGTGTTAATTAATTGCATATAAAGTAAATTTTTCCAATAATTTATGGCCATGAGAGAAATTCAATTTTAATAAGGAAGTGAGAATTTTTACTGTGTACCAGTTCTTAACCATCATATAACTTGTTTTATTATTGCGCATTTCTATGTAATGAACACGCATTTACATGAAACCAGTAACTGGTTAAAATATTTAATAATATATCTGCGGCATTTTACGGAAATATCAACATAAAAGAATTACTCCTGGGTCGATGTTTAATTAAATAATAGATTTTACTCTAATTTAAATTTTATCTATTTTTTAAAATGATTTTTTTAGTAACGGATGTACCATTAATTCATTTTTAAATAGCATTATTATTTAAATATTTGCATCATTTTGCCAGCAAAACAATGAAACATTGTATTGTGAATAATTTATCAAATTCTTCCTGTGTTTGTATTCAATAATACGTCATCATTCAGTGCGGAATGCGTTCACAGTATATTCGACTGGTTAACCGGTAATCACCATGTGAACAGAGGCGTATTTCTAGGCTTTTTCAAATTATCATATAAACGCATTCGGAACTCATCTCTATTTAATTACATCGACAAATCACCGTACTAGTAGATGTCCGGTTGCATGGGCGATATTACGAAGTGAAAACATCTGTCAGTCGACAGAGAGGGCACGTCACGACATTCTTAAACTTAATGCGCGCATGTGTGTGTGTGTGCTTACTCGAAAAGAAAAAAGGGAAAACAGTTCACGGTCACACACACATGTGCATACTTGTGTGTGTACGGTATGCGTCGGTCTTTGCGTGTGTGTGTGAGATTGAACGTACGTTTAAACGCACATCTGCCTAAATTCCCACGCATACGTAGCAACACGTGTTCGGAACGGGCGAGACACGCGGTCCATCGTCGTCTCCGTCTCACGTCGTGTACCCATGAAGCAATCAGAACAAAGTGCTGCGCATGTGCGAGACGTAAGCCCGCCAAGCGTATGCAGGTAGCCGCCGACAGGGGTGAGTCATGACCACGTGGTTGTCAACCCGCCAACAACACAACTGTAATTTTTACCGCATTTAGAATTTGTGATTTATATCAATAAACAATACAATATGCTAATGAATACATAGATATTTGTATATTACTTAGCCAAAGCATGTAATATGTCATATTAATTAGTGTATTGTATTACATTATTCAGTTATGTAAATTATTTCTTATTTACGATAAAATAATGTTAACATATATAATGCATAGGAGAAAACCTTGAAATGTCTTAATATTCAACTAACATACAGTAATTATCGATCCGTCGTCAGATTGAATTAGTGAAACTGGATGTAATTCATTCTTGCGTATGACAGTGTACAGAATGGCATAACAATGACGTTCATATTCACGTGAAAAGGGAAACTGGGTCGGTACCTTGACATTAGCCTCGGTCGGAACAACTTGTCGTTGAACCTGTTCCATATCCGAGCCTCCCCTTGTGCGTTGACGTCACGGGGTACGTGCCCTTCTACAGGAACAGGTCGAGGTCGAGCCAAGGGTGGCCTCGGAGCCGACCTCACTGGCAACCTCGACACTGTACGCCGTCCTCGACAATGAACAGGGCCAGAGCTGAACAACCCTTGAACTAGCGGGGTCGGTGCGAAAGTGTGTCAGCCATTGCGGCAATGACCCGGCCTTCACCACGTGGCCGGGACAAGGTTGATTGTAACGGAGGGTACAAACCACCACGGATCAATATACAGACTATTCGGCAATGAATCGCACGAAGGGTGATATTGTTTAGGGGACGCACAGTTTATGGTGTGTCAAGGACTTATCGAATTAGAGACAAAACTATTAAATTGGGGATTACTTCAGTTAATTGCTGCAGGCAAAGGGGAGCATTGATTCACGCTGAACGGAAGTGTGTAAGAATAGGCAATAACAATGATTTTAATGAATAATTTGATTTTCACTAAAAGCAAATAGGATTTGCGCTCTTAGTCATCATGTAAATACAATGATTGATGGTTTAATTTCATTGATTTTCTGAGATTAGTGTAGGGATACTTTGTGTAATTTCCAAATTTGATTTCAAATTATACACAGTATGTTACTCTTAGTAGAATTGCAAATTTTGTTTATATTAAAATTCATATATTTTTTCTAAACACTAAAGAGTTCTATATATTTTACCCCTTTTTTAGAATTGTATTCTGGTCTTTTTGTATAACTGTGCTCACACGTGCGTCAGCATGTTCCAAGAGAACAAAAAATCTATAAAATATAATATTTAGTTTCAGGGTTACACGTGCAAGAGGCAAAAAATTCATGAATTTAAATACGTAGTAATCTATAATATTACATATGCAAAATATTGACAATTATACGAACCGTTTCCTATATATTTACTGTCATTCCTGAACGTGTTATATATTTTACAATAACATAGTATTCAGCAAATTAACGAAATTATCGGTGAGAAAATTGGCACAACTGTTCCAGAGAATTAACTTCATATGGAATTGTGCAACGCAATTATCACGGCTGAACACAAAGAGACGTGTAAAAAATAAAACGTTTCAACTTTCCGCTAGGTAGCTGTATTAGGTACCGTAATTTACAGGTAGATCCTGTGAAGGGCCTTGCCGACAACTATACCATAATATTACACCTGTGTTCGTTGTAAAATTTTACGATGATATAATGCGGCTTAGAATTTAGCAAGTTCCTCCGAATTAGTCTGCAGTCAATTATCATCCGTATCTACCTGTAACACACACACAGCCTGACGGACAGATTTCTCTGAATTCATGTAAACTTTACAACGTAAGGGTTGGCCATGGTGACACCTTTTCTATTCATTAGCATTGGGCAGAAAGAGATTTTTGAATAGATTTTGCAGGTGTAATGAACCGGCTAATATTACAGGTGCCAGTAAATTTTATGACTGTTTTAAAAGTTACGTTTAGTTGTAAAATCTCATACCATTTTGCAGTCAGATGACAGCAACGATACATTTAACCCACGTATTATGGGCCTAATGAATATGCAATAACCTAGTATTTCTTCCGAAAAGGTGGTTTTATTTTTATCTGTCTTGTTTAGTGTATTAATGTATGATTATATCTGCATTAATCGCAAATAGTTGTTAGACATTAACGACTATACTTATTCGAGTTAATGTAAGGTTATAACTTAATTGCAACTGTCATCTGGAACAGTTTTTATTTGCATTGAGAATTTTGTTTTGTTTTGGATGTTGTATGCTGTGGACAATACATATCATTAAATATCAGTTCGAGTTTGTGGTTGAGTTGCGTTGGACATTTGTTATAAATACATTGAGTGAGAAAGTAACATTTGGCACAACACTAAAATATTTTCCCCCGGGCGTGTTTTTTATTCAATTGTACTCGTAACATACTGACACAATGCGTGCTATTATTGTCTGAATTCCACACCCCTAAACTCGTCAATCTGTGCATCATCATGGTATTATCACACCGCAGTTCAGGCCTAAGCAATTGGAAGAGATTGTTATTTTTATCCGTAGCCCTTGTGCAACATAAGCACCGATCATGCAATGAATATATTCCATATACCTTTCTAGTTTAATTATTTAATCCCTACATGAAATACAGAATTGTGATACTATACTTTAAAAAAAGAGTTTTGTCAGTTACACGTTACGATTTACTACAACCCTCAGTATTATAAATTAAATGTTGGTCCCGCACATATATTTTCGTACGTTACGAGTGTTTCGTGCATCTAAATAATTCCGTTATCTGTGCTAACACGACACGGCACTTCCACATCTCGTGTTTTATGCTGCATCACGTAGCCGTTATCTGGCATGGATCAAGACAGCGTAGTGAGTAAAGAAGAAACGTCCTGTCCATGAAGTCATACATCATCATTTCGGACAATATCCCTGATCCTCGTGCTACGTGTTTCCGTCCGTACCAGGCTCTAGTATATATACATACATACTGTACTCGTGTTAATCTCTGCAGATGAAGGACTTATTTTCTTTTGGAAAGTGACAATGGACCCCCGCGGTGTTTAGAGGAAGTCAGGCGCCGATGACTTGAGACAGATCTCCACCCTCGGCACACTAGATCTTCGTGTCCGGTCATTTCAGTAGATAGCCTGGGGCGATTCACGTGCACACAGAACTGAGCATTCCTGACCGATGCTTGGTTCACCTCAGGACACAATATACCTTGCCCTGGAACCCATTAGACACGCTTGCCTGAAGCCCTTACACCAGCGGTCCCGAAACAAATCGTGTATACAGACACCGCTCATTATTACTTCCATATGGCGATCTAACTGTTCTGTTAATTATCACTTGTAATTTATACCTATCCACTCGACATTATTAGTGCAGGGTGGCTCTTATAAGTGGAAGGAAATAAGTGCTAGAAAGCAATCAGCAATGGGGTGTAATATTTAACACATACTTGGCACTGTTATGTTACATAAATATACAACTGTCGACTAGATATTTCAACAATATTAGACACTAGAAAAATATAGCAACAAATTACATAAAGTGTGCATCATGTTATTTTAATTGCAATTAAATTGTTATAAAATAAATATAAGGAAAGATCATACAGTAAATAATATATGCAGTGCGTGTAATTATACTCAGTTATAGAATATTAATAAGTCATGTTATTAGTGAAATGTATATACTGCATAAATTATAATATGAAAATGATTGTTATTTAGTTGTAAGGTAACACGTGTTACTTTAAATACAGTCAATTATACGAAACACTACATGTCAGGTTTGGAATCACTGGAATAATGATACCTTTCAAATAAAGCAAACTTGTTATTTACTCCCATAAAAGACTTAACAGGTAGGGTCTATAGTTGACCATAAAAATTTTGAACATAATATAACTTTATTGTACAGTTTAACAGTGAGTATTTTATATGGACACCTGTGAATTACCTGTATTTCAGATGGATCTTTTCAGTTTTGCTTTTTTTCTGAACAGTTAAAGGAATTCTTTAGTTTAGTTCTGATATTTAAAACTGTACAGTTTTGGTAAAGATTTTTTTATCCTGAAAAATAAAAGTGTTCCCCAAAAATCAAAAGACAGAAAGTTTTGTTTATGTTTGTTTATTTTTATTAATAAAAACACTTATATCTAATTGGAAGACATTACAAATTCGTAAATATTTTCATACATTAAAGCTCACATCACAGTATTTATCTTATCGAGTAAATACAAAGGTACAATAAAATCATAAATTCTTACATAGTATCACATTTGACATCAGTCAAAATTAAAATGTTAACCTAATTATTGAGCAAAGATATTTAACATCACACAAAATATCAATTCTAAACTCTATATAAAATAGCTTTGAAATAAAATCTAATAGGAATAATTTTATACTATACTTATAAATGTATGAAGGCACGATCGTGGGTTCAAGTTAAGCCTGCGCCCAACGATCGCAAGGCACCTGTGATTGTGGCGTCTGGTATTCGGAGGTGGCGTACTTGTCACTGCTGTAGCAGATATCGCTGTCAGCCGCCGAGACGGACGTCCAGAAGAAGGTGCCGGCGTCGGTTTTAGCGAAGTGCACTGGGATGTATTGTTGACCCTGGCTGACGGGCACTACATCCATGTATCCATTGCTGTAGACGGGCACTCCGGCAAAGTCGGGGCACACGTCGATCTCTTCGAAGATGCGTTGTTCGAGAATTTCATTGGCGAGATTCTGTTCGTGTTCGTACTCCTCGTCGATGTAGTACTCGGGTTGAGCGGTTTTTCTGTATGTGTTCTTGGCGCTGTTCTTTTTCAGCACGGCGAACACTGGCTTCAGGAGCTGCTTGATCTTGTGGATCTTGGAGCGCGCCTTTTTCGTGTTGTACATGTTGTCGTTGATGCTGTTGTTGCTGCAGGCAACGTAATCGTTGATCGAAGACATGGTGAATGAAACTAGTTTTGCTAACTGAACTGAGAACGTTAAGATGCGAATGCCAAGAGGCGAATGATGTCTGTACGCTGGCTCAGGCCGGTTTATATACAGATAGCCGTGTGTGACGTCACGGATGGCTTAGGGGTTGTGTAGGGTAGGGAGAGATCAGGTCGAGCGTGCAGGGAGCCGGGCCTATGGCGTGCCCGTATGTAGGCAGGTGTGCAGTTTTCGGTGCTCGATCTGATGACAGAGACAACAGCATGCGTTACCGTGCGTGACCGAGAAGGAGGGTGACATGTGTGTGTGTACAGTGTGTAGGGTGGACTCGATCGTGGGAATCGCGACGAGAACTCAGTTCCCACACACGGGACGGCAGATGGCCAGCGATCCACTCTAGTCTTGGGGTGCTGAATAAGATTTGCTATGTTTACCGTACATATCTATCTACCTACCTACCTACCTCCTTCACACGTACATATACACATCTCTACCCTCCACCTCCTCCGCCCAACATACAGGTATCACCCACTCACTGTAGTAAGGGGTTGTGCTTACTAGCTTGCAATACTTTCTTCTCTCGCAACCATGCATTCGAATAATGAATATTCGACCAGTCCCTGGGTTATGTTTCCATTGTGTATGTTACGTTTATTATATATCACCCCGTACCCCCTTGCCACCGGCTCTATAACCCATATATATCCTTGATCCGCATACATTTGTATGTATGCACGTACGCTAGGCATACTTTTACCTATGTCCGTGTTTGGTTCCGTGTTACGTTCACCCTACCGTGCACGCTTGAGTTAGCGGAAAAACAGGTTGTCAGTGGTCAGTGATGTTTGTATGATGTTGGGTAACCCTTATTTTTCACATGTGTAGATGTTTTTGCATTTCTCGCAAAGGAATTTCTACCTGATATACAATGAAACTTATTTGACTATTCATAAAGTTTGCAGAATGTCCGACTTGGAAGAAAATATACTCCTTTTCATCCTTTCTTTAACCAACTCTCTTAGAACTGTCGGTCTGACGAGATGCGGTGCGGTGCGGTGAGGTGAGGTGTGACACGACATAGTGAACGCGGTACAGTGCGCCTTCACTTTCTAGAAAACAAGTCGCGAGCATCACAGTTCATTACCTTCAACGTTCACGCTGATTGATTAATTATATTAATTGATCGCAGTCGCCACAAGAAACGTAGACGCCAATTATTGCTGTGAAACAATTAAGTTCTCTTGATGAAGGCGTTCGACAACTGACATGTTCTTATATCGAGTTTGCTAGTTTGTAAATAAGAATGAAAAAGCGATACGCGCATGTATAGTGCAAGTCAGAACGTGCAATTATCTACGGCTCGCCTATAAAAAGTTCGATATTTCAATTCGACATTCAAATTAAATCTGACCACGAATCGTACGAATAAATATGCATAACTGCGCGTACAGTGGCAATGTACAATGATCCCTTGTGAGCACAGGTACAACACCCGAAATGGGAAGATGAGAGTGCTACCTGCTCCCCAACCATATGCACATCAGTTATAGAGTCGAGATTCGGACGAAATATATGAAGAGTGCGTGATTACAGATACAAAAACCCGTTGCCTTATAAGGTAGCCATATACCAATTTAGTATACACACCTGCCGATAAGATTTAACTCGTCACAAAATAAAAAAGTTTAAAGGTACGCGTAGTACGTTCTCCGAGTGAAGAAAAAAGTTATCAAAATTTTGTTTGCCCGCACGGTGATCTCTGTATAAAGAATTCAATTATAAATTTCGTACTCTCGTACCTTATTAGGATTTCTCTGATTGGATTATGATTACTGCTTCCTCTATTTTTACTCTGTTTCGTAACACGTGTTCGGAAAATTAAAATCAAAGGGGCGAGACACACTGGCTCGTTGTTGTACCTGTCATTCGGCTAATCATGGGGGGCCAACGTTTCTTTTATTGGTTTATCTGTGTGCGTTGAAGTGTCAGGACAATTAAATACGTTATAATTTCCCGTGACGGACAATGATATGAATCATTACTTGCACAACATAATAAAATAGTTCAAGTTCTGATTTGCCAACAAGCAATACACGTTACGACAACGGACTGAATACACTTGACAAATCAGATATTTATTTTATAATTGATTAGCTTTAGTTGTAACTAATTATAAGATCTTTTTTCACTGAGCTTATCTCTTTGTGAATCCATCTGCAATTATATTTCTTTTATCTGTTACAATGGTTTATTTATTAGTCCACTTTACTGGCTTATTATAGCAGCGACATAAGATATATGTTTACATTATAAGATTTTATTCAAGTTCACATTAATGAATAAGCTATAGATAAAGAAAGGCGTCACACAATTACTATGTTATTCATTAAGAGTGGAGACGGCATTAATTTGAGGCCAAGTAATTACATAGGGGCACAATGCACAAACGTAAATACAATACCTACTGCTGCGTTACCAGATTGTTATCGTGTGACATGGACTCTGACTTGTTTCAACGATTTAAAACATTATTATTCAAATTCACTACTTGTACGTTTACAGTGTCTGAAATTTATGTTCACGTAGACTGTATATTTCATTTCTGTGATAATGTCTCCACATGTCTACACGCCAATGAAACTGGCTTCTTGCAGATTTAATAAGTGTTTTTTTTTCGTAATAAAATTTGAAAAAAAACCGCATTAATGTTTCATGGTATCTTATTAATAAATGATGTACGGTAGAATTAACGGCTCTGTACGAGTAGAATTTATGAGGATGCTGCAACCTTCAGATAGTGACCGACTTATAACGTGAATGTTTACAATGACTATAAAGATTAAAGAAGCATACACGGTCATAAAACATGTGAAAAAACTGATTTAGATTTGGAAAGTTTTCACTGAAATATACAACCACTTGATATGTGTATTAATTTGAAATGCACACTCGACAAGAATATTTTCTTATGCAAGCGAAAGTTTGAATATTTTTGCGTAAAGTATGTCTCTGCCCGTATATAGAGTAAATATACTATCTTTTTGTTCATTTCTTTGTCATCCTTTTGCTCTGTTAGTTTAACATCAGATTATTAGCTGGATGAATTCTGTATAAATATTTATGAGTTGTCTCTACGCGGTCCAGATTAGGATCTGCATTAGATATAAAATTAATTGCCCCGACCTATAGCTTGCAATGGTTGTAAAACATGTAATTATGATTTTGCATAAGTATACTGTGATGAATTTTTACGAAATTTACACGTGTAACATTGACAGTTATGTGATGTAAATAATGCGAAATTTATTACTCCTACTTCCTTAGAATATTTTATCCCAAATGATTTAGTAGAATTTTCTATCCCAAGAAAATATACTCTTAACATATTGTTTGAAGTGAAATGATGATACAAATTAAAGTCTTATGAATAATATTTGGTTGACCAAAATATAATTACAATATTCATATCGATACACATTCACTCCTTTTTATGTTACCATACCATCTCGTATTAGCATATTAAAATCTGATACATTTTTTTTCGGCAGCTGTTAGATTGTGATCCACTGCAGCAAATATGCATAAATTAATATTTATTACTCGATTGACTAGTTGGTTCATCTTCGTTAGCCACGGTTAGATAAATGTTGACCATGGTTAACACAAGTGTCACACTTGTTTACGTTTAACGGGAAAATTAGTTCGAGAAATGTGCATTTGACACACTTCCGGACGACTGGGCCTGGAAGGGTTAGATCTGTCCGCAAAATCGGTGCAAAACCCTTTCTTATAAAGCGGTATTCAACCCTTTCACAGTTAACCTATAACAGTTAAATTTCAATATGTGCCCTACGGTGATAAGCCCACATGTTTAACAAAGTACCGCACTGTGGAATTTCGTGTTTGTGTACAATAAAAGTTTCGGATATCACCCTCAAAAAAGAACATAAATAAGTCGAACTAATGCCACCAGTCGATAAGATCGACATTCGCTCGAGGTATTAGCCCTTTTCATTGGTTCGTAACCCTTCTATTTCGTCAAAAGCGCTTCGCTAAGGTGCATAATATTTCAATAGAGATGCCATTGTTGGACACTGTTACAGTGCAACTTGCACGCGAAGCTCAGCGTCGGTCCATTGTGTTGTTAATTGCCTACGGACTCAGTGGCCATTGTTACAGTGAACGGATCACATTGCGAAAGCCTTCTACGTGCCGCCTATTTCTTACAAACATAATGCATAATTTATAACTGATAATGTAAGCGCTTTTCAACCTCTTCGCCACTACTGGCCGCCAATGATAATCTGATTGTTGCGATTAGTATGATTAGAAGTATAATTTCCTCTATATATGTATGTGAGCTGTCGATATACACATCCAGTATACTGTGTCACTGTCACGCGATGTTCGTGTTTCATTGAACAGCTCAAGAAATTACTTATTGCCAACGAGATATACTACCATGTTAATGTCAGTATTTAGTTTAATGAACGTAATGGAATTGAGATGTTGACAACAAATCAACTTTGAAATCTAATTGCTAAACTATGTAATAGTTTTACCATTGAATATGTATTAATGTATTACCATCTTTGAACACATACATATATGTAAAGTAAAAACCTAAACTACAGATGTTTGTGGAATCTGGGTCAGAATTCCTGTTCGTACAAGTTCGCTAGCTATTTCTAAAGTGTTAAGAAAACCATTTAAAGTCATAGAAAATGAATAATGTATCTTTATGTGTGCAACCGTGCACCCGGTGAAAATTGTTATCTGCATATGTTCGTAAAAATACAGACCGACTAACTCACAAGTTCAGACAAGTTCTTCCGTATCTTACGCAAAGACGTAAAAGAAGTCACACATAAATTCTTTAAGAAATGACAATTCTTTCCCACGTATTGAAAGTGTAAGATTTTGAAAGGTGATCATTGTGAGTCACTTTCGGCAAACACAGATGCATAACACATATAACCGGTGTGTGTAATACGTGCTGGCCGATTCCTTACGCTGTGTTACGTTTTTGTGTGTTTTTTCCGGATTGCATGATACTGGTGCTCACGTTCAGCGACTTGTCACGACTTGTTCGAACAAGTTTGAACCCGAAATCCTTACGTGGCAATCTGTACCGTGTAGTAAAGTGGAGTAGTAGTAGTAGTAGTAATGGTAGTAAACACCTTCTACTTTTCAGAGAGATAGATATGCGCGCTCAAGGCAGTGCACACACAACAACAGCAGCAGCAGCAGCTGCAACGTTGAAGATGACTCATACACAGGTCCAGACTTGCTTGTTCGCATATTTTGTTTCCTTCCTTTTTTCATTTGCCGCCCTTGTTGTGATTTATTTTTTGTCTGTCTTTGTTTTAGTTGAATAAAAACAGTTCTTTACACCACCAGTGGCGAAAATTATTCTTTTGTTTTTCTGTGATCTACGGTGGTCCACACTAATTACCCACACAAAACACTGTTTTTGTTCTATCCTGAAAGCTGGTGGATATGGTCTGTAAGTTCGGTTAATTGCTTGCAAATGTACCTGTGTATTTTTTATTTAATGCATCTCTGACACAATCTGTTGTGCCTCATCATGGTCTTCATGCAATTTGTCTTTTCATCATTATTTACAAGAGACAGACATGATTGCAGTTCTGTGAATTCCATCCATCGCAATACATTCACTGATAAAACATCTTAAATTGTTCAACTAATTCTACCTTGCACCAAATTTGCAACACATGCAACAATGTACGTTTTTCATTATACATATTTATCTTCGCGTTGATTAAATTTATTATTAGTACATTAATACTTAGTATTAATCTTTTATTTTAATGAACCAATTAAGAATTTTTTGAATGTTGAACAAGATGTGTATCGTATCTATATTATTGTTTGACAGGCTGTGGGTACGAAATTAACGAGCTTTGTTTATACATTGCTCTATATGATATTAATTATTTACAAGATCTGCCTGTTGATGACCTTACTGGTAGTGGTGGTGTATATGTACGTGTACACGTATAATACTGAACATACCGCGTCACGTTGCTCCTACATACATGTGTGTTTTTATTTTAGAGAAATAATAATAAACATAAATTTAATGTGTAAATTATGGAAAAAAATTACAATATCACTGCAGTACCCGCATGTGAAACTGTTCTTACGGACATTTACGTTACGAACTATTTGAAATATGCAACGTAACTTTTTGTTTGCAGATTTCTCGGTAATTCTTTGTACCAGTGTTGGCACGTAAATCAGTCGGTAATCTCTTTTTTCTTCTAAAATAAAAGAAGTT
>JAGJTL010000036.1:2715045-2730751 GCA_022063505.1 Calosoma granatense
TATAATAAATAAATTATTTAGTTATTCACTGACTATATCTTCATAAGCAGATGGCTGTGACAATATATACTTTATTCTCTATTATCTTCAAATTTAACTTTATTGAATGTTATTAAATGACGTGAAAAATAAACATATTTTTCAAATAATATTCCGTAATAGTTTCGCTGAAAATGAAATCATTTGGAAACTCCATAGCTTTACAATAATTTTCTCGTGATAAACTTATTATTAAAGAAATTTTACCAGTTGAGTAAATATTACTCTATTATCATGAATTATTTAAAGCTTTTGTGTTTAGTATTTTTCGCTCTGCCAACCACTCACCTGGTGTCTCTGTAAACGTCTTGAAAACTTAGATTGTGTCTTACAACACGCAAAAGTCACGGTTCATGTAACATTCTAAGAACCAAAACAAGAATCCTTAAGGGCTTCTTAAAGCCGTAAATACAATAATAACTCACATTAGACTAAGGTTTGTACACAATAATATAATATAATGGTTTTGGTTAAGGGGGGTTTAGCCATTTCAGAGTCTTGAAAACTGACTGGGCTCACTCATTGTTATTGGTTCCATTCGTTTTCTCACCTTAGAATGTTACTTTCACATATCGTATCCAGGAGCATTTAGTGCTCAGTAAACACGATACGATCACGATCTGACGGTTCAACACGTGCGAAGTACAATGCATTCGCGCCATTGTTAAACATATACGAGACTGTGAAACATCGCCATGTTAAATTTGAACAATAAATGTATTTTTTCCTCAAGAAGTTAAAATTCTATTCAATCTTAAGTTGACTTCGAGCCCATTGTAAGATCGGGAGATGTCACGTTCAGTTTCCATATTTAACCGCTACTTAAAAGAAATTTGAGGTAGTCTTTATGAAAATTGCCTCCAACAATAACGCCGCAAGATGCAGAGTAATTACTGATTTATTGTTATGACTCTAAACATTCGGTTGACGAGTTTTTTCTCGCTCTATTATGTGTGAAAACTCTTTGAGTATTTCTATACACTTCCACTACATCGACTTCTTCAATGAATATTGTCCGCGTTATATTCTTGAAAAGATTCTCTCTAGTGCAGTGTATGTTGCTGTTCATATTCACAGTTAAGCATTATTGTAAAGTTATTGTAAAAACATATGAATGAAATTGAAATCGAGTGTGGCTCGGAGGAATGCGAACAAAAACTTATATAGACTTCATTTCGCTACGCAAGACTAATTTCTAGGATTGTCCAGGTGCCTCACAGCTTAAATGCTGAATTAACAATTTACAGCGTGCTATTACCAATGCCAAGTTCAAGGGATATACAATTTATTACATCTGAAACGATTATATTAATAAATACTTGTCGTTATGGTCCAAACACCTGGAATGCGAGAAATAATAATTCTTCACGTTTTAGACATTATTGAAATTTATTTTCTCATGATTCAGAGCAAAACATTAGTTTCCATTATCGACCTAAATTTATTAGACAATAATATTAAATTAATGACACACTTTACTGGAATTCACATTTTGTATAACACCGAGAATGCAATAAATCAATGTTGAACAAAAGATATAGAAAATATGTACACAATGAATTAATTGAATTCGTAAATCTTATTGCTAGATTTTGTTTCACAGAACACCGCGTTTTGTATTATAAGTGAATAATTACTTTATCAAGATGGTATAATATCTAAAATATTTTAAAATTTAATCATGGAAAATAGAAACACAGCTTAGTGGTTTATTATTTTTTATAAAGATTTTTCTAAAAATTTTATTAACCAATTTTATCTTCATTGCCATTGACGTTAAAAACTGAATAATGACCTCAATTACTTATTTATACTGAAAATACGTTACAATAAATGGAGAATTAAAATGCCAGTGTATTTCATAATTAATTACACGTTGATTGAAACAAAATGTCAGATTGTTAGATAGAAAACATTCACATACCTAAGCATACACACACACACACACGCATACATGTACAATCGTAAATAATTCCAAACAAACAGCACCTGTTCACTTTTTACGGTGCATAATAACAGATTCTAAACCAATTATACACTTGCGTGATCCGTAAGAGCAGTTTCGGTATGGAAGAATGTGATTTTTTTTACTAATTTTCATGCAATTTACCCACTCGATAAAAAAGTATATTTCGTACCTACTTAATACTTTATCCTGCCATCAATATGATAATGATAAGTTGCCATATAATAGCCGATTAATATTTACAAAAATTGAAGCCGCGTAACTAGTTACTCTCTACTAAATCGCAGTTGGATTCCTTTTTAAAAAGAATAATTTTACAGCTTCCATACGAGTTTTAAACAGTGCTATAATGCTTTATAATTATGTATTGTAACATTTTAACGCACCTAATCATACAATAGCAGTATTCATGGCACACCAATCAGAATTTATAACGCTGCTTCACAAAATTGACACCAGAGGCATCACAGGTACGCTGATAATATGCGTGTGCAAGTAACGCTACTGGCACACGTGTATACCTGTATGTACAAATTACCCAAATGAAATGTTATCATGTGCCAGTATTCAGAAAGTGCAAAATTAAAACGAAATTTCGGAAATTACATTGTGAAAATTGAATCCATTATATATCGGGCTACTAACAACCCTACGGCCCCCGGTCCCATGCGCAATATATTCAAATTATATTCAATGGATACGTGAAATTGAATACCCCTGATTAATGGCAGTCACAAGACAGTGCTGCCGATCTTATCATCTTCCCTAAACATGTACTTCATTGAAACAATCTGCACAACGTTGTATCCGTCGGTGAGAACAAATTATTACAAATAAAAATCTCTTACATTACTTACATATTTATGAGCCATTTGGTAGTGGCAAATATCATCCTCTCATCTGCCAAAACATCTCTTACCAGATGGTATATGAGGATAGAGTGTTTCCAGAACAAAAAATAATAATACATAGTTAATTCCTTTCCGTAGAGAAAGGTAAAATTACTGAACAGACTACAGGTTGTTTTGTGAAATAAGGCTAAATATATGATCATGTTGAAAATAGTAAAAATAACTAGTTGATTCGTGTTTATTAAAACGGACAAAGAAGAGAATCTATTTGAGATAAATATCAGTTGTACTTTCCATGTACTGTACGCACTAAATCTGGTATAAATTATTCCCGAGATACTAGAGTATATAATATACTAGAAGACATTACGTTTCTAGGTAGCCTGTAATGAGGCTCATTATAAAAACAATTCCGAGTTTTGTTAGTCGTTGCTTTGGCCTACTGTACATAGAGTGCACGTGTGAGAGATAATTACACTATTTCAAGGCAGTGTTGCAAGAGCCACCACATACGCTCCACTGGACACAGATATTATCGTGCCTTGTTCAATAAACGACTAATTTGTGTGTCGCCACTTCACACTGATAACATCAGTATCTTCACTCAACAATATATATATCTACGTATAAGTAACATAACGTAACATCATCAGTTTACACTAACATCTATCCTACGCACACTACACTCTTTTTTTCTTTATGTTTACTTTCTTTTTAATGCGTTGACGACACACACGTGTTCAAAACGAAGTCAGTATACACAGCTTAAATAATAACCGTTTTAAACAGTGACAGAAGTTCTAAAGATGTTTTAGTTTATTTTTAACTATATGTTGTCATATATTTATATTACATCAACAATCAACTTGTAATGATTTGTAATACTAAATAGGTTTTAATGAAATTTAATAACTGTTAATTACATTTTTGAACGGAACCATATAGATATAAATAAATAAATGGATTAATAATTATATGAAAGGGATATTGTATGAATGACACGTAATATTTTTTCCATGCGTTTATTTATTTATTAAACAATATACAAGGATACAAACAATTACAATTAGAAAATTACATTATTCTATATGCTGTTTACATAGTAAATTCGTTAAAGAGGTACATTTTAAAATAACCACTTAACTATATAAACTAAAGTACATACATTTACATATACCAACTATAAATATACAAAGACTTTTAGTTTTTATATAAATGAAAGACATATGGAAGTGCAATATTCATTATGTACAATAAATTTTAAACTAAACATATCTATACATTACGAGAAATCATTTAAAGCTGATATCACAGAATTACACAATCAGTACATACAATCCAGTACACTTAAATACAAAATCCTTACAACTAGGAAATTTAAAACAAAGTTAAATTTACGTTGAATATCACATAGCTTGATTCTGAGCCTTGAGATTTCAGACGAAACTATACTCATTGGAATAAACAAAAAACAAAACGAAACTCATTGGAATCAAGTAAGCTATATACGTGTGTGTGTGTGTGTGTGTGGTGCATTTCTACTCAAAATTCTACGGTGCATTTGTAAACTAAACTAAAAATAAATTTTGATTTCGAAATAATAAACAAAAGAAACTATAGTAATTTTAACCTAAAATTATACGAAATAATTAAATTATATACAAGAACAGAAAAATGCTTCATACTCATTTATATGTGAACGCAATTTTCTGCTTTGAATTGACACTACTTCGGCCTATTTTGACAAAACTTATAAATAAAAAACTTAAAACTATAGAGTTCTGCTACTTTGTACAAGGAGGAAAATATGTTTATGGACTGTGAAATATTGTTTTACAATAGTGAATTAAATTGTAAATGAATGAATGTTATTACAAGTATATATAAATTTTAAATCAGTATGATTACGAAAAAACATAGTAGCAAAACTGTTCTTAATTTTATTATCACAGAAGTAAAACGAATTGATCGCAGATTTAATGTATTAATATCAAATAAATGTTTCTCTACCTATAACTATTTAAATCTAATTAAAGCTTTGAAATGATGAAGCTAAGTAAATGTGAAATTATACATTCTACTATATAAAGCTTGAGCAATTATCAGAGGTGTATGCCGTTCATTTATATGTACAATTAATTATGTGTTAATGACAATATAATTACAAAAGATTTAATAAGCTTATACCGGAAAAAGATGAGTTTTTCTAGCAGAGTGAATTATTGTTATCTGTACAATTATTTTAATTGGTTAAAAGAAAACCAAATGTACATGTGCAATGCAGAGAGAGAAAATTAATCATGCATATAAATTTTAGGTGCAAAGTATTTAAAGCTATAACCAAAATAATGGAAGACGTTGATTTGCGATAAAATATAAATTTCTTATATACATATTTATATATCTTAGCAATTAATATCACCCGAAATGTATAGAAATATATCACGAATTAGCATGTCTGTTATCACAAGTTTGAATTAGAAGTTTACAGCAATGCTGGTTTTGTTACCAATTTCTGTTCGTTCGTTGGCCAAATTATCGTTGATAGCGTTGTCATCATCTAGAGCGATTGTTATATCTGAACTTGTGACGGCATGTTCGTGTGCTGAGGCAAAAAGAAGTGCGTTCGATGGCCGATTGAGTGACGTCACTTCCTCGAACTTGCTCCAGTACAGGCTCAAGTTGACCCTGGCGCCACTGACTACCTTGCGAGACAACTTCGGTCTTACAGGCTGTAACAAGAAATTGCAAATGTCAGAGATATCGTAAAAGACAACAGCAGCAAATATTGTACTTTATATTCTGGTTTGACATTGTACACTTGTGGAATTTTATATCAGCGAATAATGTCTGTGTATGTTTTATTTGTTACAGGAGGAGAAGGACCGTCTGTGATTGCTGCATTCCGCGGTGAGTGCTGTTTTAATATGCATGCCAGGTATTAATTACAAGTAACAGAGACTAAATCACACGGACGTATAAATATTACGCGGTCATTATCTGTCAAGTACAAGAACACTTAATTCATACCCGCCGGAACCCTTGGCAGGCAAACAGGTGCTTTCATTTCTTGCCCAGGTTCACGTCTTCATCTAGCATTGAAATTACTCGCACATTTAATTTAAGCACGCTATTAAACTCAATATACAATTACATGAGATTCTATTTTCGTGTTAGTAAATACTGTCGGACATTTACACTCGCGTCATTAGAACTGCAGACTGGTGCTTACACGTCTAACGTATCATTGAAATCTCCCGCTTAACAAATATGATACAACTATAGTATTTATACAAAAATCAATTACTTTCGATAGGTTATAATTTAAAATAATAAAGACATAATGAAAGAGTACGCCGCCTTGTTATATTTACACGGATTTTATTGAAAATGTGTTAAAAACATGCAATGTTCGATTAATTGAATATATTATATAAACGTACCTGTCTGAATAATCTGCGCCATGGTGATCTAGGTGATTTTACGGCGTCTTGTTGCTTGGATTGGCACATTGTCGTCGGATGATTGATGTAATTAATTGACGATGATTGTATTAAACCGGAAAACTCAGTTATTGATAGGAAAAATCGAAACTGTATGTATGTATGAGTTTGTATACACGGAGTATGTAAATGTAAAAGTGAACTGTGAAGTGAGAGAGTATGCTGTCAGCAGCAGAGAGCAGAAGCAAGTGCTGTGTTGTGTGCGCTGTACTACGTGCGTGTGTGTACTGGCGAACACCCCCAAGCGACTTGTGTCTCGCAATGTGCCGGAGCGTGCGTCAGGTAGCCGTTATATACCTGGCTCGCCACTGAGATCCACGTTCCGCGCGCGAGCTATGCGCGTGGTAAGCGCGCGCGCAGCTCGTCTCTCCGCTCGCGTCCTTGTCGTGCGCACGCGAGCACCCGGTATAACTCGTCTTACTGTTCGTTCTGTCTATCTATCTCTCTCTTTCTCTGCTCTGTACGCTGCTAACCGCCAAGCCAGCGCGAGATCTTTGGTTTTATTTTTTCGTTCTTTTATTATGTGTGCCTTCCGTTCTTTGTTTTGTATCAAAAGGATGGTAATGACTTCGCTCGCGTCTTTAACGTTTTCAAAGTTCTTTATTCATGGTGATTTTTTTATTTCATCATTATCATGTTTATAAGCCCGTAAGAACTTATTTTCAGATCTTGTTTCTTTAGGGGAAAAGTAATTTACTAGTAATTTTGATTCGTTATGCGTCGCCTTGTTCTTATTCTGGAATCGTTAAGTGTATATTCGCGAGTTTTGAGGAGCGTCCTGCGTTTATGATTTCTACCTCACTCATGCATGGCTCATGTCTACCTCTATGTACTTTAAACGACTCTTGCGGCCGTATCGCAGTCTTGTGCCATCAAATTTCCGTAATTTACCTCACCACATAACAAGATAAAATGTTACAACGCTCGGGGAAACATAGTTTTTACCGACGCCACATTGACTTTGCGTGCATGCTAATTTTTTGGCTGACTGACGGACAGCGATCAGGTCACACGTCGTACCAATTAAAAGTACCACTTTATTTAAATATCGTCGTCTAGACTATCATTAGAATAATTTCATTTTCTTTTGTTTTGTTCACATAGGACGACGCTAATAAACAAAAACAAAAAAGAAAGACAAAGTCAATGCGAGTGTTCGTGACTTGAATGCAACGGTTTTACTTTTCTCGACACATTATAAATATAAATATTATTCATTATTTCGATGTGGTTGTAATGGGACGAAACTGGTTTTTCATAACCGTTTCCAGCTAATATTTTCCTGCTAGCCCTTAATTTGACGTACCCTAATTTATATCAAGCTATTATTACACCCGAAAACGAATAATTCCTTTAATCTTTCTCAGAGTAATTTTATTTATTTATTTTTTATTTTCACCTCTGCTAAACACAATCTTGCCAAGCAAGAGAACGCTATAACTCATCTTCGTCTGACCCGTATAAAGAAACAAGAGTCCAGTTAATAATAAAAAACCAACACAATCTTGTGCTCTCCGTTCATTTTCTATCACTATATGCCGAGAGAAAGAGACGAATGTATAATCATGCAGAGCGTACGGTCATTTAAAATGTTGCTACCGGGCTTACGGCTGTAAAAAATCTCTCTCTATCCTTATCTGTCGCCACTGGCCACCGCGAGTGCAAGAAGGAAAGAGTTATGCGTATTCTTTCTTACACTGATGTTACACTGGCTTTACCTGCGCGATCTGATGTGATGTGGTTTGTTTACGTGTCCTTAAGTTTCCTAGTAAAAATTATATTATTTTAATGCGCAAAACTTGTTTTACGATTATTCACTATGCATCTATTACAAAAATTATCTGCAATGTTATTTAAATGTGAAATACCGTGTTTTTTTAATCTTTTTATTATGACTAATTTTTATTTCTTTATTATACTTATATAGCTATGCAACTTAACATTTTACGATTTAATTATATATGTACAAAAAAATAAACATGTTTCATTTGAAATGAATAAATATCACTAAATAAACTGTGCACTTAGCATAATTATATTGGTTAATTATTTAGATTTAATTAATTACAAATAGAGAATTTTTAATATGTTTCTCATGATATGATATCATTTGCTTCAGATATTATTTTTTACTGTATAATGTTTATTTAATAGGTATATAAATGAAATAATATTTACATTGCATCTAATTCGTTTAATTTCATAATATATCTTGCAGTCAGTAAACTGATATGAATGTTCGATGGAGCCGTTACAACGGTCAAACAAATATCAAACAAAAAGAGTGTACGTACGTATGTAGCTATATCTAAGAAAGAATAACAAAAAAGTACGTTATGGTATCAAATTCTTCGGTGGTATCAATAACGCGTGTATAAAGTGTGTCTCGATGGCTCTGACGTCTCCCCCCCGCCCACCGCTCACGTCCCGCGCCAAACACTTTACCCCGCCCACCGTTAAGCATACGTGTGTCAGTATATGTGTACGTACGTATGTGTATATAGTTATTGGACAGTGTCAGTATGCGCGTACACGTCATCAAATCTGCTTGTGGCGACGGCCAGCAGATGGCCAGGTGTCGGGGTGCTGTTCTGCGTTCGTGGGAACTCACGAATCTTGCAGTTTCCCAGGACTCCTAACACCTGCTACCCTGCCGGCCTTACACACCAGCTGCCAGGGACGTAACGATCAGAATTCAACACGATCACAATGCTCTACTATGAACTTTCACAATATTTACCAAGTGTCACCTGAAATTACGACCGCTATCAAATATTGTCAACATCTGCGATTTCATTGATATTATAACACTTTTTATCTGACTACTATTTGTAGCAAAATATAATCTTTTAAAGCTTATTTAAAGCGTTATTATATTTATACAGATGTATTATTTTCATGGTTACTGAGAAAAATGTGAAACTAATATCAATAACGTAGAAAAATGTTGTATTAGAAATATATTCAACATATAGTATGTTATATTAAATAGAAACGTATGTAAAATATTTGTAGTCCGAGCCTGTTGCTGATGAAGGCGACGCGCGTTGCGCGGGACTCGTGTATGGAGGGTGATCTTGCGCGCGTCAACACACGTGGTTGCCACGACCTGGTTCTTCTTCTTCATTTCTTTACGCGCGCAGTGAGTAAGCGGGTCTCTGTGTACGTTACTATTAACATGCCACCACCGTTACCAAGGCAACGGAGATCTACCGACGTGCACTGTATTGTTCGACACACGACCCGGATCTTTACGGATCCTTACATTACATTCAAAGACGACAATGTTACAAACAGTTCCTGTTTCCGGTAGGTGAACGTGTCACATTGTTCGTTACTTGTTCCCGACACGCGACCAAACTAGTCTCAACATGAATATCAATCTTCCCTGTTAAAAAGGGTGTTTTACTCTGTTTTTTTAAGTACATTGAACGAAATACTACATGAAAGAAACGGGTTATTCTTAAACAAACTTATTATATCTTGTTTCTGGTAAACTTTATTTATTATCGCAATTTATTTGTAGATAATAATTTGAAATTATAGTGTACTTCGTTCTTGTGTTTTACGCATTGAAAATATTGTAAAAAGAAGAACTTATATGTACTCGAAATTTAATTAAATTACAATATTGCATTAATAATAATAAGCGATTGACGTACCTGAACATTTTGTTGCAAAACACACCGAAGTACATTATTATCTTCATAAGTGAAAGCTTATCTTCATAGCCTACTTCGAATTTCACTATCATTAATTCTTCCGTAAATATGTAATTATTAATTACATCTTACCGAAACTGCTACATATCAACTAAAATAACTGTATGTCTTGTGCTGAACGAGACTTACTCTGTATTACCGATTAAACTGGACTACGTAATAGCAATTTCTCCGTGAAATTAAAAATAATGTTAACAAATTATTATTCCTCAGTCAGAAAAAATCACGATGTTCTATACGCAGGTGCGCTAATATTTCTTTTTCAGAGATAGAAAAGGTCACATTTAAATAATTATCTTGACCTTGAAAATGTGAAACTGATTATTTTCTAGTCCATTGATAACGAAGTGCATGTATATACTAGCCCACTAGGATCATCAACAACAGGCAAACACTACACTTGCTTCGTGCTATTATAAATGAGATGTGTTTTTTTTTCAAAATAAAAGAAAGAAACACTAACAGTTTCCGGTCAATTGTTCAGCAACGCTAATATTTACGCGCGCTTGTTAAAGCTAGTTTACCATGCTCATGGAAATTTGTTTTTATTTTCTGAAATAATGAATACCTGTGCGAGTTTTTATCGAGCACACACAGAGGAAATATAAGCGGCTTATTAAATGCACTGAATATGAGCGTCTGCTCTTTATAATTTATATGTGTGTATACGAGCGTACGTTTCAACTTTTCTTATTATTCCAATACTGATCACGTAATGAAATATTAACTTTTCGCCCGTATGTATATCTTACACGGCGTTTGTAAATAATTCTTCATTATTAACTAACCCAACTCTACTTATAATTACAAGTAAATTATTTCGAACGTTCTATTTTGATAAACACTTGCTGTTGTTCTGTTGGATTTTTATTTACTTTTACGTACGCGGTGTTATTATATTTTTAGAAAAAGTAACTCACAGTTTTTTCTCGGCGGCGGCCATTAAACAATTCGAAGATTTCTGTTATTTTCTGACACACACGTGCACCGTAGAAATTATTTTCAAGAATAAAAAAAGTTCTCAATTCCATGAAATATACCAAGTGACCAATTTAGCAATTTATTCAGAGTATATATAAAATATTTTTTGCTCATTATTTTTTATCGAGTAGTAATTTTTATCAACATTGACACTAAATGACTATAATCCAACGCCAAGTCTGTATCACATTACACTGTTGTGCCTCATTAAATAATCATTGTACATGTTTGTACAATGGATATACTACAATCAACATTTCTATATTTATTTTTAATATGTTTACGGATTCGAAGCCTTTCATTATAAATAGCCGTAGACTATTCTAACAAACTAATGTAAAAACATGTAGTTCTAGTTACTAGCTAATAATTAAGTTGTTTCATTAAATAGTAAAACTAGTTTTGAATATTTCTCAGTTATCTTGTAGCTTTATATTTACATCATAATTACAATTGCCATTAAATATTATATTTACCAGTCTAATTTGACACATAGCATGCCAGTACCAGCATGAAGCAGTGAGTAAATATATTTAAACTTATTCCTTTTTATCTGTGTGTAATACCGTCACGTTGCAATGTCTTGTTAAAATTACAACAAGATCTGCAGTGATCTTCCACAAGTAATAATACCAGTATCCGTGCAGACAAATTAAGTTCAATAATTCGTGTATTACTTCTTCAATTTGACCACGTTTTAGAGAACTATTTATACAAATCACTTTCTTGGTAACTAGTATTTACATATGTAAATGAAATGACACAGAGAGAGACAAATTTTCTCAAGATTTTTATACAGAATCATTTTTATATGTAACATGTGGGTATTTTCTTCTAGCAAACATCATCGTTAGTATACCCTAAAAAAAAGTCTGTTTGCATTTTTGATTTCTTGTTATTTGTACAAGTTGTATTCATGTAGCAATTTACAGGATACCTGAATTCTATTCTTATCCGCGAGCCATTTTACATTTCTAAAGTTTTGCATAAATTTACATTTATAATACGAGAACATAAAGTAGTAATTATTCTAGTCCAGACGGATATTTAATAAATAATTAGTTTTTCTATATATTTCCACTGATGCTTAGAAAGAAATTATATACATATATAAATAGATTGATATCTTAATTACGGCATCTCTCAAGCGTGAGATATCATCATGTTTTTACTATAATATTAGAAGTTTTTACTGTTTTCATCCGTTTTATTCTTACCATTTATTTCTCATCATGTCAGATCAACTATTTCTTAATCGTTCTAGTTTTTATCATTATATCCTTTTCATCAACAAATAAATTATATTGTCATTTACCTTACATTGTACTTTTGCCCGAATCTATATGGCGAATAATGTGTTATTGTTAAATTATACTTAATATAATTATAATCATACTTGTGTGTTCCAATTTCTTCTGACCAGTGTGTGCACGATTTGTCCGTGTGTCTGTCTGTATGTCGTGTAGTTTATTTAACGCCTGCATGCAAGGTTCTCGCTTTATTGTAAGCGAAACGCGTTTTTTTTAATGCAAGACAATGAGTAAATATAAACCGTATATAATTTTATCAGACAGTTAAAATCATAATGTCTTTTGTCACGAAACAGTGTTTGCTTCAGGCCAAAGTTTAAATGGAACACTTGTACGAGCATTGTAAGAGAAATGCGCTCACTCAACCCACACATAACACTTACAATCGAATCAAATTTACATTGGCGTACTACAAGTAACAATAAATATTAATGAAAAATATACAGTGTACATTTTTATATTTATAATTGAATTTTCAATGAAATTAAATAATAATTTATTTAAGTAGATTCAAACAGATTGAAATCTGATATTCTAATATATCTGTCCTAGATGCTGTTGTCCGATACTAGGTTTTATGACAAGAGATAAAAGAATCACAAAAAATAATCTTCAATGTAGATTTAAATTAGATTTTATGGGACTTTAACTAATAGAAATTACCTTTGCATAAAAAGCAGAGACCAGAAACATGTCTAGCAGGATTAAAATTGTAGAATAGAAATTTAAATCGTGGTTTAATGGTCGAATCCATTTTTCATCGGTAGGGTTGGAATATAAACTCTACAATTTGAATTCCAGTAGTATAAATCTTCCTTACATAAATCCACAAAAAAGAAACTAATTCTTCTCGGGATTACAAACTGGACACAGTGACAAACGTAATGACACAAAACGACTCTATATTTTTTGTGTCTAATAATAATAATAATAGTAGCAGTAAAATCCCTTCGCTGCCACTGTTGTTGGTTGTTATATGAAAGGCGTAGTAGTAACCATCCCCACCCCCTCCCTCCCGGCCCACTATTACAGGCACGTCCTTGTCGCACTCCTAACTCGTTGTGTTGTGTTGTGTTGTGTTGGGCTGTGTTCCCTCTAGCTCGTTCCATCAGTGTAAGGACATAAGATATAATTCTATACAGTACACAGTAAAGTAGTTGCAATGTTATTCAGAAACACCTGCCACGTTTTCCCACGCCGCACTTCGGCATCGTTCGACCACTGTCGGTATATTCCGTCGGACACATGTCCAGCACTGATTGCATATGAATGAGATGAACATGAAGGTACTGAACTGGACGTCAGGGTTAATTATGACCACATAGAGTAACCATTGTGTTTAATTTATAGTTCATTCTAAATGGTCTTCCCGTACGCACTAATAACGTGAAGGTAGGAAAATTAATAGTTTGTAATGATGGTTCATCTTCAATCCACCATATTTATTAACAGTAACGCAAGCACACGCATCTTATGTTAATTAATTTCCATGCTGGAGAGTACGAGTATTCGTAATGGCAGGGTTATTAGTTGTTGGTATTGCATCAAACAAAAACCCAACCGAACCCATAATGGTGTTAATTAAGGGTTGTGTTACAAATGGTAATGAATAAATAAATAACTAATGCACTTGTATCATGGAAATCAATTAATAATTTATAAATTAGAAAGTGAAAATGTGTAGATGATGGGCCGTATATTATTTATCAACACTTGCATGGAATTATTAATTTTAATTCATGCTTTTACATACTACATGCGTAATGAGTTGATAAATTTCTATCATTAAAACAAAGCGTTTAAAAAGTATTTCAATTTGTCTTCGCTATAAACCTATTAATATGAATAATTTATTATATGCATACATTATACTGTGCGTTACCATGGCTTTATATATTTTTTCGATTCTATTTAAATATAATGTTTAATTTCTTTCTGCATGGTTGTTCTTGAGTTACATTTATAAGTATACTACCCGCACAACACTCGCGTTATGCTGGTCACAGTTTAAATCTATAAGTTTGCAATTGCTGTCTGTCGCTAACTTTTCATATATAATCTGCTTAAAAACGTATTTGTATATAATATATATTTGAATACGTACTTTTCAATATAATATATTGAAATCCATGTTATTATTCACAGCTAGAATATTTGGAAAATGCCCGGCCAAACCTACACATTTTTTCAATAGCTTGATATTTCTTTATAGATTCAGTTGTTTTAATATGAATGGAAGCGCGTTCGGATGATTTTAAAGAAGCTAATCTATACAAGGTAAAAAAAATTCTATCAATTCACCTGATGAATGGTGTTGAATAATTGTTACCTGTATGATACAGGTCCATCCCATGCCATCCCCGGCTCATCTATGCTTGTATATGGTATAAGGTTTTTTGTTACTCTCTGATCCGAAGATATAACTAACTTACACCCGCAGGGCGAAGGGGTGTGGAGGTAATATGACGTAACACGGTAGTATGTTTAATAGGGCCCATTTTCAGATCAAATCACCGGACATCTGCTCTTAGTTCTCACGATTCACACCAGAGAGTCGTAGTCGCTGCCCACCACCATTGCACACGTAACACACACATATATATTTTTTTTTGTTTCTTTTTTCACCCAAAATCAAACAGAACTGACTGCGATCTTTCCCACATAAATATAATAGATATTAAGTCTATAGTGTATATGTGTGTGTGCGTATAAGCACATATATGCACCTGTACTGTTGTAGGGCTTTGGGGGATGAATCCCCTTTTTGTGTATAGGAACAGGTATTTTTTTGTTTGGGGACGCTATGGTTGAGGGTGCATTTATTAGGGGTAGTTGTTGGCAGGTTATATGGGTGCACAGGTGTTCTGATTGTATTACATTCCACTGTATATCACCATAGTATTTCTATGGATATTTCTAAGGTTTCTATTAACTGAAATTGGCGGGAAATTATAGTAGTCATCTAGAAATAAAATAACACACACACACACACACATATTTAGTATATTAATTATGAAATTATAACTTAACGATTATATTGTGAAATCCTACCAATGGTTTCAATATAATATATGTAATGAATATGCATGCATATTAAATTGTTCGATTCCTCATTTCACTAGCGATACATAAATATTGATTTTATTATTGTCATTCATATGCATGTATGTAATTGTTTTCTACATACATACATACATACAAGTAATACATGTAGAAATACATAAAACAGAAGCATGTCATAATCGTTAAAGAAAGAGCCGAGCAACATTACCTATAATTACACTTTATGGTTTATTTGACGTTTCGCGTAAAGTTACAACAGGTTTATATATAT